>WNWK01000641.1:322500-419278 GCA_009830355.1 Cherax destructor
GCCCAAGACCAGAACCTTGAATCTTGGCCTAGAACTAGATCAGTTGCTAGCTGACCACATCGCTCCCACTAGGGTTGTGTCTGTTGGTCTAGGATCGGATCTGCTGACCTAGGATAAAATCTGTTTCTCACAGGACTGGGTTAGGGCACTCTCAAGGAGGTGCCTTAATGCTTTTTATGGGCTCTTGGTCCAAGAATTTGGAGTTACCTTACGCTTCCTTGTATCAGACCTGATTACCTCCTATTCCCCATACGTTGTATGACCTCTACGAGTTTAGGTCTTTCTCCTTGAAAATGATGATAGTACTATTACGATATAATAATAATAATAATAATAATAATAATAATAATAATAATAATAATAATAATAATAATAATAATAATAATAATAATAATAATAATGATAATGATAATAATAATAATAATAATAATAATAATAATAATAATAATAATAATAATAATAATAATAATAATAATAATAATAATAATAATAATAATTAGAGCAATATTCTTTGTAAATTTTAAAATTCTTAAATATATAAAAAAGTACTTTTGAGTCCTAACGTAGATAATGAAGAACAAATAACTCTCTCTTTGGTGAGGTAAATTTAAAGCGATGTTTCGATCGTCTAAAGCTATTTCTAAAAATTGATTTATGAACTGTTTCGGTCACGGTATAGTTTGTTATAATTCTGTTGAATATTACTGATTATTTTATGATTGGTTAACTGGGTTCAAAGCAAGTCAACAATACGGATCATTACAGCTATTTGTCACCTGTTTACCACCAGTCTAAAATACATTGATCCCTGGAATAGGGATTAAGGTAAACTCTCTCTGGGTGTCTTTACTGCAGACATTTCGCCATGCAGTGGCTCTGTCAATGCAAATTCAAGGACATAGTTGGAAAAAAAACAGTAGAACCATATACAAAAGATGAGGTAATTAGTCCCCCAGCCTTGGAGTTAAAGAGCACCATAGTCGTGAAGACACAGTTCATGGTGTATGTCTTACAGGCAGACTTTATAAAGGGCTACACAGTTTCTTTCTGAGTGTAGTAGCAGGCCGTGCCTGCCTCTCTATAACTCTGCCTTCCTGACTTTAACTCGACAATTCTGGCGGCCCATTGCTATGCATTAGACCAACTTGTTGCAGTGTAAGACGCTACACCTGCTCACTTTTTTCAGCTGTTCCATTTACAGCTTTCTTTCTCTTTCTCCCTCTCTCTCTCTCTCTCTCTCTCTCTCTCTCTCTCTCTCTCTCTTTCTCTCTCTCTCTCCCCCTCTCTCTCTCTCTCCCTCTTCCATTTTTTCCTATTAACACATCGGCTGTCTCCCACCGAGTCAGGGTGACCCGAGAAAGAAGAAACACTTTCATCATCACTCACTCACCGATTTTATATAAGAAAATTGTGAACTGGGAGAAAGCATTCTGTTTAACTATACTAATCCTAAATGGTTCAACAAAAACAGAAATAGCCGGACAAATATTCTCACCAGACAACCTTGATGTGAGACGTAAGTTGTATTCTTGTCCGTCTACGCTGTGTATGTCCTTGTTATCTTTGTCTCCTGAATAATGATGACAAGAATATCTTTAGAACACACGTGACTTGACCTGACCTTGGTTTCCTCCCCATCTCTTCACCTGACTTGTCTTCCGGCTTTCTTCTCTTTACCTTCCTGTTACCTGATTATCTCTGGTATCTTTATTTATAAAGACGTTTCGCCAAGCAGTGGTCTTTTTCACACCAAGACAAATAATAAATACTGGAAACGGTAGAATAAGTGGAGAATTAATAAGTATCTTATTCACCAACTCTTGCGTATTTTATTCTCTTAATATGAGACAAAATATTTATCCAGGATGAACCGATACGCCTTCTAAATTTTTCTATGCAAATTATTTATTTTGAAATCGATTCTTTTCTTGGGATTTTTATTTTCCAGTTCATTACGCGATTTTTTTTTCCTAATGAAAGATACAAATTATTAAATGCATACTTTATAAAAAAAAAATCATAATAATTTGTTGACAAATCCGCCAGGAAAAATTACCAGACATGGATCGACTTGAATTTTTGACAGAAAAGTTCAGTTTTGCCCAGTCTAAGGACACGTGAAGGAGCGGTAGTTGATAGAAATGATAGAAATGTATGGAGCGAAGCAAAAAAACCCTCTGGTGTACCGGTGATGGAGACAGTTATCTTAGAGAAGTTTTCAGACTGTCATGAAAACTATGGGAATGTCAGGCTACCATGCTGACTAAAGCTGCCCAAAGCTCTTCTGCTCACCTTTGTTTTTCATCTCAGTACCAATGTCCCTCGGCTCCTCTCCCTTATCCCCCAACCCCTGAAACAACTTTCTCCTCTTCCCCATTCTGTTCTATATCTCTTGCCATCTGGTTGGAAGGGTAATTGAAATGGTAAATTGTACCGACAGTAATGGATAAGAGACACTATTCAAAGCAACTATTTTTTTTCACTACATTTCGCTCAATCATGAGATATTAATGAAGTCATAACTTGATAACTCTCAAGACTAAACAAAACATTACCCACCGTACACTTGCTATCATTAGCGATAGGAAATGTACCCGAATGCGCTATCCTGCGTGTCTGTCTCCTCTCATTCTCCTCAAGTATTCGAAGTGGTCGACGTCCAAGGGCCGAAACGTTTTCAATAAAGGTTTCTTAAGTAAATGCATTCGTGTATGTTTCCCACAAATTGCCGGCAGATGTTTATTCTTTTACTGCTACCATTAGCTATGCTATGTCTTCACATTCTCTTGATTATCTAGTCGTCCATGACTTTAGGGATCACTACGCCCACACCTCCTGGCTGCTGCCTGATCTGTCATACTATTTGGGCTAGCAGCCCGCAGTGTAAACATCACAGTTGATCTTGTGGAACTCGGCAAATTCTCAGTATCCTGGGAAAGATTCATGCAGAGTTGTTTGGTTAATTGGCTTAAAGCCATTAAAGTTATATTGCTCCTGTTCACTACGTCAAGAATACGATCTGTAAGCTTATAATTAATGTAAACTCTTGGCGAATATACACTGGGATATATGCATCGTGAGGTGCATATATCCCTTTTATGCACACTGTTCGCTTTAACAGGTCACCAGATACACAGAGACATTATGGGGAATCTGATCCAGTCATCAACTGGTAATTTTCATGAGTAGGGAATGAAAAAAAAAGAACGACGCGGATTCTTTGCTTCCAGGAATCAGTTATTCAATCTAAATCATAAAAAAATCTAACTATTCACGGGGTAACCCAAAAGACAATATTGCAATAGTTAATGTTAATAATATTAAGGGAATAATGAATGAAAAACATTGACAATATCAAATCCTGGTTGCTAGGGAACGGGTTTATAGTCAACTCACGTAAACTGTGTAATATGCATTTCGGTATGTGGCCTGACCAAAATACACATTTAAATACAAAAAAAAAATAAAGTAAACTTGCTCGAATCTTGATTACAGAGTAATCAAGAGTCGGCAAAGGAATACCAAATATCCATTACCATCCACCTATCACCATTCAGTCATCATCCAGATCCACCCTTAGTATCCCCATCCACTCATCACTAGTAATCGCTAACCCTTAGCATTCAATCTTCCCTACCACCCATTACAAGACACCCAATACCCCCAGGTACCCTTAATCTTCCCCCAGCCATCCAGAATCAATCACCCATAACTGAGGTCTAATCCTGTAACGAGACGTGATTGAGTGCTGTTCTCGAATGTGATTAGCTAGTAGGGTAAGGAGGCCCAATTTGAGCATCCTCAGCATCCATGAGGCAGAGAGCGGAGATGAGCAGGAGAGGCAGGTGGAAGAAATCATATAACGAAAACGAATGATGAGAATGTGTGGGAGTGAGGTAGGGAGGAAAGGATAAGTAGAAGCGGGAATAGATGGATTGGAGAGAAAGATAGATGGAGGGAGGGAACGATAGTTGGATGGATAGAAGGAAAGATAGATGAAGGGAGAGAGGTAGGGATGGCGTGCTCAGTTCCCATCTGTGTCCCCTCGTTTTGAAAATTTTAAATGTCGTGACCATTTATCCTTTTGTTTTCATCCACGATAGTAAGATCAAGTATATATATACTCAAAGTACTATATATATACTCCACACAGCCAGACTCCAGATCTGGAGCTTGGCTGTGTGGATAAAGTATTATGTACTCTGATGTCGAGTTTGCAGGTTCGAATCTTGCTGTAGACTGAGAGATAATGTTTGCAAAGTGTATATATATATATATATATATATATATATATATATATATATATATATATATATATATATATATATACATGTCGTGCCGAATATGTAAAACTGGTCAATTTGCAATAACTCGTTTAAATTTTTAAGTATTTTCTAAAATTTTCTCTTATACGTTTAAAGATATATTTTTGTTTCATTTATGTTAATGTAAATATTAATAAATTTGTACCAAAAGAACCTTAAAACTTACCTAACTTTATTATAAGAAGCACAAATAAATTTACCCTAATCCAACTAAATATATTTTAGATAAGTTTATAATAATTTAATAATAAACAAACACAATGAAATATATTTTTTTCGCTAGGTTCAGAACGATTTTTGCGAAATTATTGCATACACAAATTTTCACTCAGTATTTATTTATGTATTTATTTATTTATTTCTACAAGTTAAGGCAAGACCTTCTGGTCTTGCCTTAACTTTCTCTAGAGAAAAAGAATTTCTTTTCTCTCTCTCCCGCTGATCCAAGCGCTAATGTTGCCGATAAGATAACTTACTTGGCCTGCTTCTCTGCATGGCTCGCTTGACCTGATACTACTTCCTAGATTGTGGGAGAGCATACGCAGACCTCACTCTCAGTCTCACTGTTTGGGTTGTAATCCACGCATCACTCCTGCTGCCTTTGTGAGTCTTATGTCCTTGGGTGTTGGGGGAAAAACGAAAACGAAGAAGAATACTTCAAACTCCTCTGAATTATTAAATTTCGGAAGGTTATTGAGTCATGAAAGTACAAGAAGGGCATGCAGTGTGACTTACTATCGAGTTATTTTTATGTGCTCTCACTTCTAGATATTTATCTTATATTATGTGAACAGGGGCATCAGGTGAAGGAAAACTTGCCCATACGTATCGCTTCGTCTGGGCACTGAAACTGATTCTCTTCAGGTAGACGCCGAAAGTTCTACCGTTAAGCATCGAGTACTGAAGTTTCTCCTTGGATAACATGCACTCATTCCGATCTTAGTGTTCTGTGGCAGCAGGGAAGAAAAATGCCACGTGTGTGTGCGTTGCAATAGAGAGAGAGAAAGAGAGAGAAGGAACTTTGGCTGTCACTGAAGCAGTGGTCGGCTGTCCCAGCCCCTCAGTCTGGTGAATATTAAGCAAGTTTGGTGGTGTTCCAGCGTGTTGTGCACTACAGCTGGGCGCCGTCTGGAGTCTTCAGCTGCTCTGGAAACTCAGCTCCTTGCACATGGACGGAGGTTCGAATCTCCACCACTTATTGCGATGATTAACGCGGACGGGATAAGCCATTCACGTTATATAACTAGATATACAAAACAGTCACGGGGGAAGTTGAATGCTAGCTCTAGGCCTTTCAATGAATTTCCCACGTGGTTCTTCTGTGTCTTGTGTCGTTTGTTCTCCATTATTCCAGAACTAGATTTGTTTAGATACTTTGCGCGATCCAAGAAAAATGTTCACGTAACCTATAAGCCCAGCTCCGTATGCCTCAATGCACGCAAAAGGAATAGTACAGAGTGCGGCATAAATTTCTAATGCAGTAAAGCGTCTTTAAAAAAGATATAAAGCCAGTCAACATAGGCAACCACAAGTTATCACATGGACACTAAAATGCAAATTTATTCAATAAATATGGCAAACTAACATCTATACAGTTCAAAACCAACTAGAACCTTCTATTAAGGTCTACCAACTTAGAGAGTTTAAAGCCAACCGGAAGAGGCATTCTCTAGTTACAGCACAGAAGCGTCCAAGAATCCCATACTTGTCAACAACGTTTGTAAATTGTCAAGTTGCATCCTAAATATCTTTACCGATCGGTAAAGATATACTCAAATAGCAAAAAAAGATACACAATAGCAAATAAAGATATACAGCTGTTGCAAATGTGTCTTACGCTTCAATAATAATAATAATAATAATAATAATAATAATAATAATAATAATAATAATAATAATAATAATAATAATAATAATAATAATAATAATAATAATAATAAAATTAATAATAATAATAATAATTAAGTTACCCAATAGCAGTAGGAGAAAGAAACCAAAGACTACGTTTCCGTTCTTTAATGGTCCTAGTCGGACCGAAACGTCGTCATAAATTTCGTTCTTCTATGAGCGGGGTTGTTTGTGTATTTAGTCACTGTATGGTGCCAATTATTTACTACTACTATTACTACTACTACTACTACCACCACTGCTACTACTACTACTACTACTACTGCTACCACTACTACCACTACTACTACTGCTAATAGTAATTTTACAACAATGTTACAATATACTAAAGATTTACATTGAACACAATATTTCGAGCAATAGACGGTGATACAGACAGCGGTGTGGATGGTGATACAGACAGCGGTGTGGATGGTGATACAGACAGCGGTGTGGATGGTGATACAGACAGCTGTGTGGATGGTGATACAGACAGCGGTGTGGATGGTGATACAGACAGCGGTGTGGATGGTGATACAGACAGCGGTGTGGATGGTGATACAGACAGCGGTGTGGATGGTGATACAGACAGCGGTGTGGATGGTGATACAGACAGCGGTGTGGATGGTGATACAGACAGCGGTGTAGATGGTGATACAGACAGTGGTGTGGATGGTGATACAGACAGCGGTGTGGATGGTGATACAGACAGCGGTGTGGATAGTGATACAGACAGCGGTGTGGATGGTGATACAGACAGTGGTGTGGATGGTGATACAGACAGCGGTGTAGATGGTGATACAGACAGCGGTGTGGATGGTGATACAGACAGCGGTGTGGATGGTGATACAGACAGTGATGTGGATGGTGATACAGACAGCGATGTGGATGGTGATACAGACAGCGGTGTGGATGGTGATACAGACAGCGGTGTGGATGGTGATACAGACAGCGGTGTGGATGGTGATACAGACAGCGGTGTGGATGGTGATACAGACAGCGGTGTGGATGGTGATACAGACAGCGGTGTGGATGGTGATACAGACAGCGGTGTGGATGGTGATACAGAACAGGTGTGGATGGTGATACAGACAGCGGTGTGGATGGTGATACAGACAGCGGTGTGGATGGTGATACAGACAGCGGTGTGGATGGTGATACAGACAGCGGTGTGGATGGTGATACAGACAGCGGTGTGGATGGTGATACAGACAGCGGTGTGGATGGTGATACAGACAGCGGTGTGGATGGTGATACAGACAGCGGTGTGGATGGTGATACAGACAGGGTGTGGATGGTGATACAGACAGCGGTGTGGATGGTGATACAGACAGCGGTGTGGATGGTGATACAGACCGTGATGTGGATGGTGATACAGACAGCGGTGTGGATGGTGATACAGACAGTGATGTGGATGGTGATACAGACAGCTGTGTGGATGGTGATACAGACAGCGGTGTGGATGGTGATACAGACAGCGGTGTGGATGGTGATACAGACAGCGGTGGGATGGTGATACAGACAGCGGTGTGGATGGTGATACAGACAGCGGTGTGGATGGTGATACAGACAGCGGTGTGGATGGTGATACAGACAGCGGTGTGGATGGTGATACAGACAGTGTGTGGATGGTGATACAGACAGCGGTGTGGATGGTGATACAGACAGCGGTGTGGATGGTGATACAGACAGCGGTGTGGATGGTGATACAGACAGCGGTGTGGATGGTGATACAGACAGCGGTGTGGATGGTGATACAGACAGCGGTGTGGATGGTGATACAGACAGCGGTGTGGATGGTGATACAGACATCGGTGTGGATGGTGATACAGACAGTGGTGTGGATGGTGATACAGACAGCGGTGTGGATGGTGATACAGACAGTGGTGTGGATGGTGATACAGACAGCGGTGTGGATGGTGATACAGACAGCGGTGTGGATGGTGATACAGACAGCGGTGTGGATGGTGATACAGACAGCGGTGTGGATGGTGATACAGACAGCGGTGTGGATGGTGATACAGACAGTGGTGTGGATGGTGATACAGACAGCGGTGTGGATGGTGATACAGACAGCGGTGTGGATGGTGATACAGACAGCGGTGTGGATGGTGATACAGACAGCGGTGTGGATGGTGATACAGACAGTGGTGTGGATGGTGATACAGACAGCGGTGTAGATGGTGATACAGACAGCGGTGTGGATGGTGATACAGACAGCGGTGTGGATGGTGATACAGACAGCTGTGTGGATGGTGATACAGACAGCGGTGTGGATGGTGATACAGACAGCGGTGTGGATGGTGATACAGACAGCGGTGTGGATGGTGATACAGACAGCGGTGTGGATGGTGATACAGACAGCGGTGTGGATGGTGATACAGACAGCGGTGTGGATGGTGACACAGACAGCGGTGTGGATGGTGATACAGACAGCGGTGTGGATAATAAGCACAGCTGACGATATAATAGGAAACTTTCTAGAACGAGTCGCTTCTTCGGTCCTAACACAGTGTTTACTAAGAGTGGAGTGTGTGTATAGTGACAGGATCCAGGTGAAATGCAGTAGTAGTTGTAGTAGTAGTAGTAGTAGTAGTATTAGTAGTAGTAGTAGTAGTAGTATTAGTAGTAGTAGTAGTAGTAGTAGTAGTAGTAGTAGTAACAGGTCAATTTTGTCCCAGGATGCGACGCACACCAGTCGACTAACACCCAGGTACCCACTTTACTGATGGGTGAACATGGACAGCTGGTGTCTTAAGGAAATACGTCCTAATGTGTTCCAGCTGTACCGGGGGATCGACCCCCGGACTTCAGTGTGTCAGCTGAGTGAGCTAGCGATAAAGATACTCAAGTAATACTGATGCTGAGGGGCTGGGTAAGTTGCTGGCATTCTGGGTCATGAAGAGGTCGTGGGAACGTCTGTATACCATAGAAATATAAACACATAAGCAGTATAATTGACAACGTTTTGCCCACACAGTGGGCTTTATCAAGTCACAAACAGATCTGTGTCGGAATTTTATACCATTTATTTCCATCTGTATACCAAGTAAGACACTAACGATGGTACCTACCTGTGCCCGGCGACAAGTTTTTTTCATTATTTATCAAATTTGAATTCACCAGTAATGTGCTGCTACCCTATTTGATAGTTACGCAATTTGAACTAAAGCTATATTTTTTTCCCCACGTGCCATATTCCAGCCCACAGGATGGGTCATATACTGTCGAATTTTTTCAGGCTTCAGTAGGGCAATGAGGATGTCATGAAGTATTTTTATTTAAACGTTCAGGGTCAGTCTACCCTGAGTTAAATAGACTAACCGAGTTAAACACACTTCCGCTCTTACAAACACCTCCGAGTTGCGCATATCGCGTACTTACGCACGGAGAACTTAGGAAGCAATTAAAGTTTTACAATCATTGTGCCGCCATTTCAAACTTTTGTCACACATAAACATCCATTGTTCTATTGTTTTTCTATACCTGGAGGGTATAACTGGAGGATGTTCCGGGGGGTCAACGCCCTCGCGGCCGGTCCATGACCAGGGCTTCCTTGTAACTCTTTTGTAACTTGAAAATTCAGGACGGCAGCTCACTTGGTTAATGAAAATTCAGGAAACAAGTATATGACTGCAGTTTACCTGCTAATACTCGTATGAAGTCAGATATTTTACTTCGTATAAATTTCTCCTTCATAGACCAGATCCACAAAATGAATCACTAAGATTCCCGATCCTAGAGTGATTCTGGAGTCTTTGAACATTGAACGTTTCTCTTTACGAATGCAGAGTACATCCCTCTATGAAGGATGCATTTATCCCTCTATGAATGATGCATATATCCCTCTTTGAATGATGCATATATCCCTCTATGAATGATGCATATATCCCTCTATGAATGATGCCTATATCCCTCTATTTACAATTTCATATATATTATAATACCCTCTTTTTCCCCTGTTTATGTACAGTTTTTCTTGACCCTGCTCTAGGATAATCGAGATATTTACATAAAAATTACGTTTCTCTTGGGTATGGGAGGTATGGGGTAGGTTATTCCGAGAGATAGCAATTCCCAAGTGATAGTAACTCCAGCTATGCTGGAACGATACCTTGGAAGCTCCCGTAGCAGGTGAAGCTTTTGCTGGAATATTTGATGGTATTCTCATCGCTCTACTGGTCTCCCAGCTCAGGTGGCTGACAAATTGTAATACTAAGTGACCCATGCCGAGTAATGGTAAAGGATTGGAAATAAAATCAGCTTATGTTTCCCTTGTGTAACTATCATATTGAGTGAGGTAGCAGAACACTTTTGATGTTACTAATCCCTTACCCTGAACACTTCCACAGGGTCATCTCCTCTGCCTCTGCACACTCAACAGGGTCGGTCTCTTCTCCTCGACACACTCCACAGGGTAGTCTCTCCCCGGCACACTCCACAGGGTAGTCTCTCCCCAGCACACTCCACAGGGCCGTCTCTCCCCAGCACACTCCACAGGGCCGTCTCTCCCCAGCACACTCCACAGGGCCGTCTCTCCCCAGCACAGAATCAGTTCACTCCACACGTTGCTTCTCATTCTTTCACAGAAATTGGTTCTCCGAGAGTTTTCACCTGTGCGGGAGATTAATATTACTCTCGAAGTTTTGTTTTGCCTACTGCTCTCTCTCTCTCTCTCTCTCTCTCTCTCTCTCTCTCTCTCTCTCTCTCTCTCTCTCTCTCTCTCTCTCTCTCTCTCTCTCTCTCTCTCTCTCTCTCTCTCTCTCTCTCTCTCTCTCTCTCTCTCTC
The DNA here is from genome assembly GCA_009830355.1 of Cherax destructor. Classification (NCBI taxonomy): domain Eukaryota; kingdom Metazoa; phylum Arthropoda; class Malacostraca; order Decapoda; family Parastacidae; genus Cherax; species Cherax destructor. The sequence continues at coordinate 333,501 of WNWK01000641.1, forward strand.
TCTCTCTCTCTCTCTCTCTCTCTCTCTCTCTCTCTCTCTCTCTTCTCCCGAGACTGTGTACTCATGTCCCCTGCAACACTGAGTGGTCTTGAAGAATTCTCTAACATTTTTTTTTCCCCTGCTCCGCCATCTCGTAGGAAAAAAATAAACAACAAGAACAGAGAAAGTTTGACAATAAACTCTACACTTGCAAGAAGAAAATCCGGCAAAATAATGTTTTGAAACAAATATTTGTCAAATACCGTGGTGGGTTATGCCCCCGGGCTGACAATACAGTTATGTGACATTTCTGAAGTTGATTTTGAGGTCTAAAATTCATTTCTAAGGTGGGGAAGTTCAGCCTTCTTGTTGTCTTTAGAGACCGACAGAACATGTTGATTTTCATTGTGTTGTCCATGTGCGAGGTTTCTATGGTTCTTTTTTTATTATAAGATTACGGCCTCGCATATATACTCCAAGTCATAGTTGGGGTACAACAGGAGAAGGTTTCGGGAGTCAACGCCCCCGCGGCCCGGTCTGTGACCAGGCCTCGCGGTGAATTAGGGCCTGATCCATTATTATTATTTCCAATAAAACATGATCAGCCAGGCTGCTGTTGCCAGCTGTTTCCTGCAATCATTCTTATTTGCATATTTGTATTTTCCATTTCCTAAATCGTATTTAACAACAAAGTATGTTATGTCCAAAAGAACTCAATCAACCCCGTTCCTATTCCAGCGGGACCTCAGGACCACATAGCCATGACAATGTGGCTGATGAAGTTCCATGGGCAGGTAGTGGTTCAGTTTCTTCTTGAAAACCTTTACCCTTGTTCCGGGCATATTTCTGATATCTTCTGGTAGAAGAATGGCACATTTTTCACTAATTTGCGATAAGTATTCTTAGCCATTTGACACAGAACCTGAATGACAAGGTGCCTGAGGAACAAGATGCGTGAGGGACAAGGTGCGTGAGGGACAAGGTGCCTGAGGAACAAGATGCCTGAGTGGCAGCAAACCAGAGTAGGAAATCTGGTTTCAATATCTAGTTCTTCAATGGCACCTTAAGAAACATTAGGGTCACACCCACAGTGCTTTTTTATGATAAAAAAAGGGTCGCATAACCTTGGCTACAACAGTAACGTTGCTGGAACAATAATATTATTGGAACAATACCGAGGCGGCTGGAATAATACAGTGGGTGGAAAAGTACCGTGGCAGAAACAATACCATAACTGCAGCAATACCATGGCTGCAACAATACCATGGTTGCAACAATACCATAGCGGCAAAATTACCACAGCTGCAACAATACCATACCTGCAACAATACCATGGATGCAACAATACAATATCTGCAACAATACCATGGCTGCAACAATACAATATCTGCAACAATACCATGGCTGCAACAATACAATATCTGCAACAATACCATGGCTGCAACAATACAATATCTGCAACAATACCATGGCTGCAACAATACAATATCTGCAACAATACCATGGCTGCAACAATACAATATCTGCAACAATACCATGGCTGCAACAATTCATATATATAAGATAACATTTCATCTAAAATCTTCTCTTTAAAATGAGGGTTATTTATACTTCATAATATTTCTTAAAATCTGTGAGAAAGATAAACAGAGAATTAAGATGATGGGTGGATGGAGAAAAGCAAGGTTTGAAAGAATCAGAGAAAAAGGGAGAAAGGGAGGGAAGAAAGAGATGGAGGCAGGACTAGATTAATAAAATTTCAAACCACGATGATAGTTCTGAAGATGTGTTTTACAATGTATACAATGTATAGGTCTTATTGTATACAATGTATAGGTCTTATTGTATGCAATGTATAGGTCTTAAAAAAAATTAATAAAAGCAAATTAACTTATGTAATCCATTTTTTTTATTAATTTTTGACTCGGATAATTATGAGAGCCTGAAATATTTTCTCATAGGCTCAGGTCATATTGTGACCAGTGAAAATTTGGGCCTAGATAAGAAGGGGGTGGAAAATGAAGTAAGAGGTAAAATAAATAGGGAAGGAAAGCAGGTATGAAAGTGATCTAGAAAAGAAAGAAGCAATGAAAGGAAAAGGGGGACTGATGGGAGGAGGGAAAGAAGAAACAAGGTAAGGAAGGAATTGAACATGAAGGAAGGATGACTGAAATGGGAAGGCAGAAGGAAGGAATGAGGTAAAGAAGAAAGTGAAGGAGACAAGAAAAGAAATCAAGAATAAATGAGCATGAGAGAAGAGGAATTGAAGGGGGAAGAAAAGTAAGAAAGGGATGACGTATAAAATAGGAAGTGAAACAGATAAGGAATGAAAAAAATAAGTGAGCATGAAGGAAGAGGAATTGAAACGGGAAGGGAAGCAAGCAAGGAAGGAAGGGATGAGGTAAAGAAGGAAGTGAAGGAGATAAGGCAGAAAAGAAGGAGTGGGCAGGAGGGAAGAGAACTCGAGCCTAATGTTGCCAGGAATCGTTAGTGAGAGAAGCAACAGCAACCTGCCAACACTGTGGTAATGAGGCGAACACTAGGCTAGTCACTACCCTGGGACCACCCTGGGACCCACCCTGGGACCCACCCTGGGACCCACCCTGGACACCTGGGACCCACCCTGGGACCCACCCTGGGACCCACCCTGGGACCACCCTGGGACCCACCCTGGGACCCACCCTGGGACCCACCCTGGGACCACCCTGGGACCCACCCTGGGACCCACCCTGGGACCCACCCTGGGACCACCCTGGGACCCACCCTGGGACCCACCCTGGGACCCACCCTGGGACCACCCTGGGACCCACCATGGGACCCACCATGGGACCCACCCTGGGACCCACCCTGGGACCCACCCTGGGACCACCCTGGGACCCACCCTGGGACCCACCCTGGGACCCACCCTGGGACCCACCCTGGGACCCACCCTGGGACCCACCCTGGGACCCACCCTGGGACCCACCCTGGGACCCACCCTGGGACCACCCTGGGACCCACCATGGGACTCACCATGGGACCCACCCTGGGACCACCCTGGGACCCACCCTGGGACCCACCCTGGGACCTACCCTGGGACCCACCTCCCACCCTTGGACCTAATGCCCACAGTAGGGAAGACCTTCACCCACCCACCCAGGGAAGACCAACACCCACCCACCCTGGGGAAGACCAACACCCACCCATCCAGATCTCACCACCCAGGGAAGGGGGAAATGAGAAGGGAAACGAGGGAGAGTTGAGGGGAAATGAGAAGAAGAAATAAGGATGGGAAAAGTAAAGAAGACTCAGGGAAATTCGAGAAAATTAGGGAATGATAAGAGGGGGGAAATGAGGGGAGAAAGAAAGATGGGAATGAGAGATAAAGTTAAAGGAAAACAGGAAAAACTGACAAATTTTGGAAGAGGAAAGGGCAAAGAGAGAACAGATAAAAACAGATGAGGCTAATGATTATTATTATTATTGTTATTATTATTATTATTATTATTATTATTATTATTATTATTATTATTATTATTATTATTATTATTATTATTATTATTATTATTATTATTATTATTATGGGAAATAATTAACACTAAGAAAGCTTTGTGACTCACACACCTAGATAACACACGAAAATTCTTAACCATGGTAGAAATGGATAGTTCTCAGCAGATAGCCTCGATGTGGACTTCCATATCCAGTGTTGCCTACCTTTTCCATGCATTCTTGACGGAGAGAGAGAGAGAGAGAGAGAGAGAGAGAGAGAGAGGGAGAGAGAGAGAGAGAGAGAGAGGAGAGAGAGAGAGAGAGAGAGAGAGAGAGAGAGAGAGAGAGAGAGAGAGAGAGAAGAAGAGAGAAGAAGAGAAGAAGAAAGAAGACAGAGATCAGGAGCCAAAATGCATTGACAGATGACCTAGTCTAAAGTGGCATAATGTACAGTTTGATTCCTAATTATAGGAATAATAGTAGTTATTCTATTCTAGATGAGGTACCTCCATCATAAAATATATAATATATATATATATATATATATATATATATATATATATATATATATATATATATATATATATATATATATATATATATATATATATATATATAGTGTCGTGCCCAATAGGTAAAACTTGCGGTTTTATCTTAAATAGCAACGCTCTATTTGCCGAATAAGGAAAGCGAAAATTTGTGTATGCAATAATTTCGCAAAAATCATTCTGAACCAAACGAAAAAATATATTTCATTGTTTATTATTAAATTATTTTGAACTTATATAAAATATATATAATTGAATTAGACTAAATTAAATTGCGCTTGTTATAATAAGGTTAGGTAAGTTTTTCTAAGATTCTTTTGGTACAAAATTATTAATTTTACATTAACAAAAATGAAAAGTATATCTTTAAACGTATAATGGAGATCTTGCTAATTGATCAATTTTATCTATTCTACACGATATATATATATATATAGTATATATATATATATATATATATATATATATATATATATATATATATATATATATATATATATATATATATATATATATATAGGTATATTTTATTACATAATATTGTACAAAAGATTTATATATATATATATATATATATATATATATATATATATATATATATATATATATATATATATATATATATATATATATATATATATACGTACAGAAAAACAAACGAGAAAAAGTGTAGGGATAAAAAGAATGCGTTTCAATCCCCTAGAGGTAATTTAATCCTAAAGTTAAGAAGCTCAGGTAAAGTTATTGAAATGAGATCTTCTAACTCCATTCCTTGGAAGTCAGTCGACGCCGCGTCCTCTCCAGCACGGACCTCAACCCAAATATATACTCGTATAATATTTCAAGTCTTTTAATAATACTTTCTTATTAATTCTCATGAATAAAGTAGTTTAAATGCAAAAAAAAAAATATGAAAGTTATAATCATTCACTATCTATAAATTTTGCAGTCACTGACTGATCCTTATTAAAACTATTTTATTTTTATGCAGTATCGCTAAGTTTCGCGACTTGATAATGGTTCAGAACGGACCGAAATGTTTAAAGTTTTCTCCTTAAATTTGTGAATTATTCTAACCACTTGATCAAGACCTTTATTACTGAAGACGGAAAAAATTCAATACCTGGAACAACATTGTGTACAGACATATACACAATTTATGTAAACATATACAAAAATTTGTCCAAAGATACCAATACAAAATTTCAGCTTCGTTACGTAAATAAGAAAAGATATCGCGATGAAAGTGATAACAAATTTGAAAAAGCTGTCAGTCGTTCAGTCTACATAACATGTCTCGCCTCGCGCATACCCTAATAGGGACCGGGAAGTCAATTTCTTGTAGCTAACATACGGGGGCTCCCTAAACCTTCCTCTTTAAGTCCCTAATAGAGACGGAGGAGTCAATTTTACGCTGCGATGCAAATGTCAGTAATTATGTCAGCAGAAATATCACCACCGGGGTGATAGGAGCGTCACGTTCCAGGAGATGGAAGGGGAAAGAGCGAGGGATGAAGAAATGGAAGATAAAGAGAGAGAGAGAGAAGGGAAGGTTGTCAATAAATAGTGTACCCAAGAATAGGGGTATCAAGAAAAGAAAAAAACTAGATCACTGTTTGGTCTTACCTCGAGTATCTAACACCTCTTAGAAAAATCTCCTTCTGTCTCGTTTCTGACTCTTGGATAAGACAGAGAGCCTTGCAAGGAAAGTTAAGTGGAGCCTCGAGCTGGCCTAGTGGAGCCTCGAACTGGCCTAGTGGAGCCTCGAACTGGCCTAATGGAGCCTCGAGCTGGCCTAGTGGAGCCTCGAACTGGCCTATTGGAGCCTTGAACTGGCCTAGTGGAGCCTCGAACTGGCCTAGTGGAGCCTTGAACTGGCCTAGTGGAGCCTCGAACTGGCCTAGTGGAGCCTGTAATATCAACAGAACGTTCAACACCCACCCTTGGATATTACTCCATGATTCATGTTTTTCACATGGATGGAAAATACACAACCCACACATAGGAGAAAGAAGATTATGACGACGTTTCGGTCTAGTGACAAGTGTGACTAGTCAGTGGTCCTAGTCAGACCGAAACGTCGTCATAAGCCTCTTTCCTCTATGTGAAGATTATTTGTGTATTGTTCCAGTCACGGTATTGTACCTTTGTGTTTTTATGGAGGGAAAACATTCCCTCGCATCTCATGATACTATCTTCAATTCTTTTTTTTTATTAGGTGGCCGAGAAAAAAATCAGAAGGCCTAGGATAAATTTCCGAAAGTTCCAGTGAATGGGGCTTTGAATGTCTGAAGACCCAGGCAAGGAGAAATACTCATATTTCGACTCACAAATAAAATACAACCAATACATCAACTTGGAATGCATATCAGTAATCTCACTGTGATACATAGAAGCCTCACAGTGGCGGTGGCTTAATCCCGATGAAGGGCTCTTGATCGGGATCTAACCCGACTACCTCACATTTTTCCGGGTCTGGTGCCTCTCCATGGAAGTAACAATGTTATGTAGGTGTTCAATGTTTTTAGGGTTGAAACAATATATGAACTCTACCCCAAAGTTTTTGCTACTGCCAGACTCTGAGCTGAGCTGAAGACGAGCAACAGTAGGAACTCTTAACTCTCGTAGCAACTCTTAATCAAACTCTTGCGGGAACTAAAATGAAGAAAATGTAAGTACATTTAAAATGGAAGGAGAGATGGTGTCTTGGAGAAGGCGGATGTAATGTCTTGTTTGTGGTGCTCATGTCGGTAAAAGCAACTCCCTGAGGAGTCAGCAGAGGTCGAGTAACGGGAAGAAGGATAACAGGAGGATAGTGAGAGGACGAAGGTTAAAGGAAAAGAGAGGGGGAGGAGGAGAGCGGAAGGGGCAGCAAAGGATAAGTGTAAACAAAAAAGGGGTGAAGGCTGAGGTTGAAATATGAGGTTGATGGCTGGAAGGTTAATTTCTAACCTCGTAAACCTTCTGTTAACTACCCAGGAGCCTCCCTGTTGCCTAACACTCTCCTACCTGTTAACGAACCCCTTCATCCTGTTAACGAACCCCTCCATCCTGTTAATGAAGCCTCCTCCCTTCTAACGAACCCCGCTTACCTTTTAACGAGCACCTGTTAATAAGCACCATTTCTCTGATAACGAACCTTTTCTCCCTATTAACGAACATCTCTCTGATGAAGAACCTACCTGCTAATGAACCCTCATTTTTTGTTAACGAGCCTTTGCTTTCTGTAAAAAAAAATCTGTTAATGAACCTGTCCTCTTAGTGAATGAATCCTTTTCTAGTTAACGGAAATGAACCCTCTCCTGTTAACGGACTTCTCATCCCATTGAATTAACACTCCCTCCTCTTAACAGATCCCTTCTCCCTGTCAGTGAACCTCTCCTTCCTGCTAACAGATTCCTCCTGCCAGTAAATGAACCCACCTCCTTCCTGTTAACAGATCCTTCCTCTCAGTGAAGGAACACCTCCTTCCTATTAATGAACCACACCTTTAATGACAACATAGTTCCGCTTAGAGGAAACAATCAACTGACATTTTTGTTACCTTGCTCAGCAAGTGCCAAAAATACACATAAAACATAGGTGTTACTGCATCTTAATCCAATTTTCGCTCACGTCGTCCTGGAAACTGGGCAGAACTGAAGAATGTAGAAATATGATAGACAACGTATTCTCTGGAATTTCTGATATTGGGCGTGTGTCTATTATTTAATTTTAAACTTGGAAAATAGGAATCTGTCTATCAGCATTATGATGTAGGTGTTATATATGTGAGTTTGTGGGTGCTGAGATAGCGTGAGAGAAAGAGGGAGAGAGAGAGAGAGAGAGAGAGAGAGAGAGAGAGAGAGAGAGAGAGAGAGAGAGAGAGAGAGAGAGAGAGACAGACAGACAGACAGACAGACAGAGATTAGTTATTTTGTATACGCATGCATGTATTTATGATAGTGTACTCACTTAGTTGTGGTTGCAGGGGTCAATTCATAGCTCCTGGCCCCTTGTGTATGTGTATGTAGGTTTCATCACTCCTAAATAATTACCTATCTTTCTACCTAAGATCATTTTAATTTCAAGCAAGTTGCATAATCAATATATACAGGAGTTTGATAATGGTATACAATACTGACAAGTTGATAAATAAGATAAATGCGCAACGGCTAGGTATCTTTATTTCGAAACGTTCCAGTCTGAGGAACTGACCACCTCAAAACTACGTCTTCCAAGGTGATGGACTGATTACATCGTCTTCACATCTCTACTGCTGCCTCCTCTGTATTTGACTTAATAAGCCTACCGTGAAAGCGAAAGGTTTCGGAATAAAGATACCTAACCGTTGCACATGTGTCTTGCTTATCAATGTACACATTAGTCAACACCTTTTAAATAAGGAATATATATATATATATATATATATATATATATATATATATATATATATATATATATATATATATATATATATATATATACAAGGAATGTGTAAAGAATAAATGAGGTACATGAATAATGATCACTATTCAGTGAAACATGAATAGAGAACACCAACATGGAAACAGAAACGCAGTGTAGAAAGAAACCTATGTGGGGTTTCTTAAGGAAAGCCCACATAGATTCATCCACTAGTGACTGCTACACTTATAAACCAATGAAAACCTCGTTGGAACACACCCCGTCTAGAACAAACACACACATCCAAAACAGATATCACCAGAGCATACCTCAACTAGGTCGAAAGTAGGGCAGGCTTAAACGATCATTTAGAGGAGCTCTTGCATGTAGCGCCCGCCTACCCTCCAGTGCAATCCTCCCTTGCAACGAAACCCATTACAGCAACACAGTGAAGGGCCTCGGGAGACACACTAGTAGCATGCATTCACACGTGTTGCAGTCGCCTCCACAGGGATGGTTCTGGTAATGAGACGGAGGTGGGAATAACCCAAGAACACAAGCTCTATTCACTGTTTACTTTGTATACTCTGTATACTTTATATGCTCTATATACTCTCACTATTAACTAACACTGGGATGCCAGATTAATTTCCTTCTTGCTCTTTTTAATTCCTTCTTTTATTTTTTTTACTCCTTTGTTCCTTCCTTCTTTATTTTCATTTATTCTCCACCTGACTGAATTGACTGAATACCACCAGGATGACTTAGACTGAATACCACCAGGATGACTTAGACTGAATACCACCAGGATGACTTAGACTGAATACCACCAGGATGACTTAGACTGAATACCACCAGGATGACTTAGACTGAATACCACCAGGATGACTAAACAGACTGAATACCACCAGGATGACTGAACATACTGAATACCACTAGGATGACTGAACAGACTGAACACCACCAGGATGACTGAACAGACTGAACACCACCAGGATGACTGAACAGACTGAACACCACCAGGATGACTGAACAGACTGAACACCACCAGGATGACTGAACAGACTGAATACCACCATGATGACTGAACAGACTGAACACCACCAGGATGACTGAACAGACTGAACACCACCATGATGACTAAACAGACTGAACACCACCATGATGACTGAACAGACTGAACACCACCAGGATGACTGAACAGACTGAGTCAAGAAACTTACTTCAAGTTGAATAAACTCTCCAGTTCTATTTAATATACACGAATTTACTACTTCTTAAAACACCTATTTTTTTTAAATCTCACTTTATTGGATTTTTCATCTGCCTTAAAAAAATATGAAATATTAACTCATCTAATTTTTATGTAAATAATATAAAATATGTAAAAGATTTATATGGAGGAATTAACCCTTTTTTTCTGGTATGAATTATCATTAATATAAAATTTATAGGGAAATATTTTTTTTTTTATGCTGAGTACTTTGATCTGGCGTTTATTGGGATCCGACACTCTAGGAAAAAAATATAATTATGATTTTTCTAATTTGCACGACGCTGATCACGTTTTACTCCCCTCCCCCCCACCGACTTATTTGGGATTTTAATTGATCTGGATGAAGACTTGCAGTTAATTTCGAAACTGGTCACCAGTTATATTTACGTCGATGTAAATTTGACTTTGTAAATGTTTTTATCTCGCGTGTAAATCGGTTAACTTTTGTGGGCTAGGGAAGACTTTGATGAGTGGGAGTACCTCAGTTGTCACCCACATTAACCAGCAATGGGATTAACATTGCAATGGGATTAACATTGCAATGTAGCTTTTCAACGTAATATGGAGACGTACGCTAGATGTAAGGAGATAATCTTCAGAATAACTTGGAGAAATGAATGTTAGACGTGTGTAGCAAGAGGTGAATGTTCATAACACAGAAATGTTTACTAGACGCAGCTTGTAAGAGGGGAATGCTGAAGACAACAACAACAAAAAAACGTATGCAACACGTAGCTCTGAAGAACGATGAATACATTGGCGAAATGTCGAAAGGCTGTAGAAAATGACATATTTGATGGTCAAACTTCCATTGCGACAACGTTTCGCACTGGATAAAAATAGAATTAAATCTTAATGAATAACCAGTTATTCTGAACAGTTTCGAGCACTGAGAAGTGTATCTTAGATGCACAGCCTAAGAACAGTGGTCCAGAGAACAAGAAAAGAAGAGTGTGCTGGACGAGAGTTGAAAAGGTTGACAGTCAAAAGAATTAGTAGTAACAACAGTAAAATTAAATGTTGACGTTGTTTAAAAATTAACAGTAGAGAGTTGATTTAATTTTGGAGAATATATATATATATATATATATATATATATATATATATATATATATATATGATGGTGTGGGTGCCTCAGAGCTAATTTCATTCTACTCCCCGTTTGGTGTACTAGCCTCCACAAGCAGTATATATAGTATTGTAACCACAAACGAGTGGTATTTAATCAATAACAACACTGGGAACGCTTGAAGTTCCTAAACCTGTACTCTCTAGAACGCAGGCGGGAGAGATACATTATTATATACACATGGAAAATTCTCGAGGGCTTAGTACCAAACTTGCACACAAAAATCACTCCGTACGAAAGCAAAAGACTCGGCAGGCGATGTAACATCCCCCCAATGAAGAGCAGGGGTGCCACTAGCACGTTGAGGGACAACACAATAAGTGTGAGGGGCCCAAGATTGTTCAACTGCCTCCCAGCATACATCAGGGGGATTACCAACAAGCCCCTGGCTGTCTTCAAGCAGGCACTGGACAGGCACCTCAAGTCGGTACCTGATCAGCCGGGCTGTGGTTCGTACGTTGGACTGCGTGCGGCCAGCAGTAACAGCCTGGTTGATCAGGCTCTGGTCCAACAGGAGGCCTGGTCACAGACCGGGCCGCGGGGGCGTTGACCCCTGGAATTATCTCCAGGTAGACTCCAGGTAGACACTGCGATTAGCCGGGGGATCGAACCAGTGTTGCTTTAGCCCGCCTTATGGTGAGCGACAATTCACGACGCTCTAACTCAATGGACCATACAATCGTACAAAGATCACTCACCCAGCAGAGCTAGAGTGTGTCGGGAAGGGATAGAACTCGCCTCTTACCAGTGAGAGCTCCTCATGCAGGGCACTTCTAAACTCCTCCCTTGGCACACGTCTCGACCCACAGACCACCCGCATTGGTTTTGCCCTTCGCTTTGCCACGCCTATTCTCGCCGAACACAAGTGTATTTGCGGCGGTGAATCGGCAGACCAATTCGGGTCTTGCGTGCCGTAGATCCGAGGGAAAGATTGCAAGGCATGAAGAGGTAAATAACATCATTAATAGGAGCCTCACAACATACGGATACCTAGCAATAAGGGAGCCACCCCATCTATGCAGATCTAATGTTATCACCCTTTAAGCTCGGACAGACCGCAAGCAGGTAGTGTGGGACTACACATGTGCATCCACATTGGCTGATACTTATCTCAGATACACCAGGGAGGAAGGAGGGGCAGCTGCCACCTTCAGGGATTCCCAAAAGTCTAGAAAATACAGTGAATTTACCCCTCATTATATGTTTGCTCCCATAGGCTCAGAGACCCTTGGCCCATGTTGAAAAAGTGTATCCAAGTCCCTTCAGGATCTAGGCATGAGACTCATCAGTTAGGCCTATATACCTTGTACATGTACATGTAGAAATATAGATATTATATTACATTATAAGTAGATGACTGTTATTGCTCCACTGAGTAAACTAAGGAATGACGCACGATGATAAAACGCTAGAAAATAAAATAGGAATAGGTAAAGAATAATTAGATAAAATACTTTCACTAGACTTTTAAAAATGTCAGCTGGATCAAACTATATAGGAAGCCACAGAGAATTATGAGTGTGTTAAATGGAGACGTTAGTGTAGGAAAACATAATGAAGACTGTTATCAAGTGCATAGACAAATGATGAATGAATAATAAAAGAAGTCATCTTTCAATTTACAGTTTAAGACATGTTATCCTATCTCGACTCATTTCGAAGCCCAGCCCTATCGAAGGTATTCTACCACCCCCATGATGCGGCCCATAACAGTTGGCTAACGCCCTGGTGCCTATTTACTACTAGGTGAAAAAGGACATCAGGTGTTAGGCAACACGCCCACGTCTCTCCCAGTCTTTTGAGTGGACAAACCATTGATGTATGACACACAAACGTGATATTTCAAGCAGTGACGATTTTATATATTAATCCACAGTGATTTTAGCGAAAAGTTATATATGTGAGTGTCAGTCAAACAAACTTGGACTTGGACTACAACACAGAACAAACGGACCGCCAAATTACTGCAGCGTTTGATATTCCGTTGGATCCTGGAGAGGAGGTTGTCGATTTCTGCTCCTCTGGCTGATGACAAGAAATGATCACTCAGATATTAGACCATATCTGTGCTTCTCGAGGCACTCTTCAAGGCAGAAGCACTCGAGGACACAAATGTGAAGCTTCCCAATTAACGACGCCTCTTCACTGGAAATACTTTTGGTATTGAAGACCCTACTATTATTTTTATTATCATGCGTAAGCTGTGTCATTCAAAGAATCTACCGGGGTTAGGTGGGATATCCGGAGAGTCTAGAGAAAAGAACCGGATGCCTCGTGCTCTTTTGAAGCGAGGCTGCCACCACCAAGAAGAATATTATGTTGACACTCAGTCGAACGAGCCAGTCAGTTTCTATCCGAACAGTCTCTCATGTTGCAAGATAGTCTGTTAGATGTTGATCTCTTGGTCTTAATCAGTGGTCTTGTAAATTATAGAGTAGAGTAGTAGTAGTAGTAGTATAAACCCAGGAGGAAAAATAGACAAGCTGTTTTCCACATCTATTATACATAGCCAATTTTGGCACTGTTCAAGGATGACAGTAGTTAAATGTTACTCACAATAATACGAGCCTTTGCACAAGAATAAATCCTAAGCTACTAATAAAAGACAATAATGTTTAAATGCGGGAAACCGTACGTGCATCACACTATATATCTTCTTTCAAAAAAGCAGATAGCCTTATGCAAGCAACGGAGGGGACCTCTAATTTCTTGGATCAAGATCCCTTGTGAAGCATCCTCCTACCTTTGAAGGGAACGAGAGCATAGTTCATGCTTACTTCATTTGCGAAAGCCTTGCCTGCTCGTCCGTGTAATTAATGTCGGTCTCTCTGGCAGTAAAAGTTTAGGTGTATGCTTGTTCAGGGTAATGCACGACCGCTGCCTCTATGTGTTGAAGCATTTTGTCTCGTGTCCACGAGGCTAAGACTAATGCTCTTGTTGTGTGTGTGTATGTCTGTCTATCTCTGTGTGTTTGTGACTGTGCGTTTGTGTGTCTGTGTGTGTGTGTGTCTGTGTGTGTGTGTGTCTGTGTGTGTGTGTCTGTGTCTGTGTACATTTGCCTATCTGCTGCTACAGAGATGAGTTATATTAACAGTGTCCGTCTTGAGAAATAAATTAATAATATATTATATGTCTCAAATTTCCATTGGTTGTAGCAACTCCTCATATTTTTTTTAAATCACATCATTGTTTTCCCTTCCTGATCATGGAGGAAAATGTTCTAGCATCCGGCCTGGTCATTTACCGGGCCGCGGGGGCGTTGACCCCCTGAATACCCTCCAGGAATCCATTTCTGTGCCTCTTTTTCTTCTTGTTTTGCATAAGTGTCCTCATCTTATCCCTGTTGAAGGCACAAAGAAATCTTCGTCTATTCTTTCATATTTTTTTAGGACTTAGTATATGATAATCGTGGCTTCTTTTCCCCTATAATTCAAAGAGGACAGTTTTTAATGTTATTTAATCTTTAGACGCCTTTTTTTTTTTTTTTGGTAAGGGGCGTCTTCAGATTTTTTTTGGGACTTCCTTTCTATGTCATCCATAAACTGATGAGAGGTTGGGAGTGAGATATAGAGCATCACAGAGACAGAGGAATAAACCAGGTGAGGTTCTCTAACACTATTTCTCTCTGACTCCTGTGTTCCACAGGGATGAAGTGTGTCACAACTAGGGATGTGGCAATCGGTTTGTACCTGGAGTCTACCTGGAGGGTATTCCGGGGGTCAACGGCCCAGCGGCCCGGTCCACGACCAGGTCTCCCGGTGGATCAGGGCCTGAACAACGAGGCTGTTACTGCTGGCCGCACGTAGTCCAACATATGAACCACAGCCAGGCTGATCCGGCACCGACTTTAGGTATCTGTCCAGCTCCCTCTTGAAGACAACTAGGGTTTTACTGGCAATGCCCCTTATGGCTGGTGGGAGGCTGTTGAACAGTCTTGGGCCCCGGGCACTTATTGTGTTTTCTCTTAGTGTACCACTGGCGCCCCTACTTTTCACTGAGGATATGTTGCATCGCCTGCCAAGTCTTGCTTTCGTAGGGAGTGATTTCTGTGTGCAGATTAGGAACCAGTCCCTCCAGAATCTTCCAGGTGTAGATTACGACATATCTCTCTCGCCTGCGCTCCAGTGAATACAAGTCAAGTGCTTCCAGGCGTTCCCAGTAGTTAAGGTGTTTGATGGAACTTATATGTGCAGTAAAGGTTCTCTGTACATTCTCCAGATCTGCAATTTCACCTGCCTTGAATGGGGATGTTAATGTACAGCAGTATTCTAGCCTAGAGAGGGCAAGTGATTTAAAAAGTATCGGC
The DNA here is from genome assembly GCA_009830355.1 of Cherax destructor. NCBI lineage: Eukaryota > Metazoa > Arthropoda > Malacostraca > Decapoda > Parastacidae > Cherax > Cherax destructor. Next base: position 348,596 of record WNWK01000641.1, read on the forward strand.
CATTTTTTACGGTATCGGTGAATAAACGTCAGATATGAGCAGATACCTTTAAAAATATTAGTATTGCATATGCGCTAAAAAATATCAACATTAACACACTACCTCACTATTGTGATGGTTACACACACACACACACACACACACACACACACACACACACACACACAAAGAGGCTAAGATACAGAGATTAGAAGAAGAACTGAAAAATTTGAAACAGCCAGTAGAACTAAAAAGCAATGTGGACATGGTATCAGAAACTGCTACCTCAGTCACAAAGAAGAGGACTGTAGAGAACGGAGTAAAACTGAATGCAGAGGCTATATCAGACCATCGTGGAGCCCGAGAGAAAGAGAGGATCACATCAGGAACAATCGAGGGGAGTGTAGTAAAAGGGAGAGCTAAGCTATATGTAGAAGCCCTAACAGACCACAGCAGTGCACAGGGAAAGTTAAGAAGGGAAAGCGACAGGCCACTGGGCAAAGGGATAACAGACAGTGAAGAGATTGAAGAAAGGAAAGCTTCAATGGAGGCAACTAAATCGAATCAGGGGTTACACAGGGATAGGCAGTGGGAGAATGAAAGAGAGAGATCAGTCTTTGTTTATGGGCTCCATGAAGCTGAAGGGAAACTTACGAAGCAAGAAGACAAGGGGAGAAAATGCGATTGAAAACATCATGAAAGCAATAGGAGAAGATGACATGACCCAGCTGGCAAATTTTCTGAGAATAGGGGGATTTGCAAGAGGAAGAATCCGGCCAGTCAAAGTAATTTTCAAAGCAGAATTGACTCGAAACAGGATCCTGCAGGAGAAAGCAAGACTAAGGGATATGTCAGAGTACCGGAGGGTGTATCTCGACCGCGACAGAACACGGGAAGAAAGACAGAAACTGAAAGAGAGGGTACAGAGACAAAAGGAGGAAAGAGAGATGGACAGGAGAACCCAGACTCAGGAGGAAGCTCTAATACAACCACCTTCAGATGTTCCCCAACCTGGACAACCCCAATGCAACCAAACAACCTAACCCAAAACACACATGCCATACCCAATGATTCCACCCACCTCAGTACAAACTCCACCTTCACACCAACCACCCATAGTTCCCCATCAGATCTCCCACTTTCCCAACCCCAACATACCCCCCAGACTACGGTTTTAGAAAAGAAGTTAAAGGTTTGGTATACAAATGCAGATGGTATAACAAATAAATGTGAGGAGTGGCATGAAAGAATAAAGGAGACATCCCCAGACATAATAGCACTCACAGAAACGAAACTCACCAGGATGATAACAGATGCAATCTTCCCACCCGGATATCAAATCCTCAGGAAAGATAGAGGGAGCAGAGGGGAGGAGGAGTTGCACTGCTCATTAAGAACAGGTGGGGATTTGAGGAAGTGGAAGGAATGGATGGAATGGGTGAAAGGGACTACATAGTAGGAACAATTCAGTCTGAGGGCCATAAGGTGATAATTGCTGTAATGTACAACCCGCCACAGAACTGCAGGAGGCCAAGAGAAGAATACGACGAGAGCAACAGAGCAATGGTAGACACACTAGCCGAGGTAGCCAGAAGAGCCCACATGGGGAGAGCAAAGTTACTAGTTATGGGTGATTTCAATCACAAAGAGATTGATTGGGAAAACCTAGAGCCCCATGGGGGTCCTGAATCATGGAGAGCCAAGATGATGGATGTGGTACTGGAAAACCTCATGCATCAACATGTTAGAGACACTACCAGAGAGAGGTGGGGATGATCCAGCAAGACTGGACCTAGTATTCACCTTGAGTAGTTCGGACATCGAGGATATCACGTATGAAAGGCCCCTTGGAGCTAGTGATCATTTGGTTCTGTGTTTTGATTATATAGTTGAGCTACAAGTGGAGAGGGAGCAGGAATAGGAAGGGAGAAACGAAACTACAAAAGGGGGACTACACAGGCATGAGGAACTTCCTACAAGACGTTCAGTGGAGAGAGAATTGGCAGGAAAACCAGTAAAAGAAATGATGGAATATGTGACAACCAAATGCAAAGAGGCAGAGGAGAGGTTTGTCCCCAAGGGAAACAGAAGTAATGGGAAGACCAGAACGAGTCCTTGGTTCACCCAGAGGTGTAGGGAGGCAAAAGTAAGTGTAATAGAGAATGGAAAAAGTACAGAAGACAAAGGACCCAGGAAAATAAAGAGATTAGCCGAAGAGCCAGAAACGAATATGCACAGGTAAGAAGGGAGGCTCAGCGACAATATGAAAATGATATAGCATCAAAAGTCAAGTCTGACCCGAAGCTGTTGTATAGCCACATCAGGAGGAAAACAACAGTCAAGGACCAGGTAATCAGGCTGAGAAAGGAAGGTGGGGAGTTCACAATAAACGACCAAGAGGTATGTGAGGAGCTCAACATGAGATTTAAAGAAGTATTTACACAGGAGACAGGTAGGACTCCAGGAATTCAGAATAGGGAGGTATACCAACAAGTGCTGGATGAAATACACACAACCGAGGAGGAGGTGAAGAAGCTGCTATGTGAACTCGATACCTCAAAAGCGGTGGGACCGGACAACATTTCTCCGTGGGTCCTTAGAGAGGGAGCAGAGATGTTGTGTGTGCCACTAACACAAATCTTCAACACATCCATTGAAACTGGGCAACTACCTGAGGCGTGGAAGATGGCAAATGTAGTCCCAATTTTAAGAAAGGAGACAGACACGAGGCATTAAACTACAGACCTGTGTCACTGACGTGTATAGTATGCAAAGTCATGGAGAAGATCATCAGGAGGAGAGTGGTGGAGCACCTAGAAAGACACAAGCTTATAAACGACAACCAGCACGGTTTCAGGGAAGGAAAATCCTGTGTCACAAACCTACTGGAGTTTTATGATAAGGTAACAGAAGTAAGACACGAGAGAGAGGGTGGATAGACTGCATTTTTTGGACTGCAAGAAGGCGTTCGACACAGTTCCTCACAAGAGGTTAATGCAAAAGCTAAAGGATCAGGCACACGTAACAGGAAAAACACTGCAATGGATCAGAGAATATCTGACAGGGAGGCAACAACGAGTCATGGTACGTGACGAGATGTCAGAGTGGGCACCTGTGACGAGTGGAGTTCCACAAGGGTCAGTCCTAGGACCTGTACTGTTTTTGGTATATGTGAATGACATAACGGAAGGGATAGACTCAGAAGTGTCCCTGTTTGCAGATGATGTGAAGTTAATGAGAAGAATAAAATCAGTCGAGGATCAGGCAGGACTACAAAGAGACCTGGACAGGCTGCAAGCCTGGTCCAGTAACTGGCTCCTTGAATTTAACCGTGCCAAATGTAAAGTCATGAATATCGGGGAAGGGCAAAGAAGACCGCAGACAGAGTATAGTCTAGGTGGCCAAAGACTGCAAGCCTCACTCAAAGAAAAAGATCTTGGGGTGAGTATAATACCGAGCACATCTCCTGAGGCACACATCAATCAGATAACTGCTGCAGCATACGGGCGGCTGGCAAACCTAAGAATAGCGTTCCAATACCTCACTAAGGAATCATTCAAGACTCTGTATACCATATACGTCAGGCCCATACTGGAGTATGCAGCACCGGTTTGGAACCCACACCTGGTCAAGCACGTCAAGAAATTAGAGAAAGTGCAAAGGTTTGCAACAAGACTAGTCCCAGAGCTAAGGGGATTGTCCTACGAAGAAAGGTTAAGGGAAATCGGCCTGACGACACTAGAGGACAGGAGGGTTAGGGGAGACATGATAACGACATATAAAATACTGCGAGGAATAGATAAGGTGGACAGAGACAAGATGTTCCAGAGAGGGGACACAGAAACAAGGGGTCATAATTGGAAGTTGAAGACTCCTATGAGTCAAAGGGATGTTAGGAAGTATTTCTTCAGTCATAGAGTTGTCAGGAAGTGGAATAGCTTAGAAAGCGACATAGTGGAGGCAGGAACCATACATAGTTTTAAGACTAGGTTTGATAAAGCTCATGGAGCAGGGAGAGAGAGGACCTAGTAGCAATCAGTGAAGAGGCGGGGCCAGGAGCTATGACTCGACCCCTGCAACCACAAATAGGTGAGTACAAAGAAGACCGCAGACGGAGTACAGTCTAGGGGACCAGAGACTACAAACCTCACTCAAGGAAAAAGATCTTGGGGTGAGTATAACACCAGGCACATCTCCTGAGGCGCACATCAACCAAATAACTGCTGCAGCATACGGGCGCCTAGTAAACTTAAGAACAGCATTCCGACATCTTAATAAGGAATCGTTCAGGACCCTGTACACTGTGTACGTCAGGCCCATACTGGAGTATGCAGCACCAGTTTGGAACCCACACCTAGCCAAGCACGTAAAGAAACTAGAGAAAGTGCAAAGGTTTGCAAAAAGACCAGTCCCGGAGCTAAGGGGTATGTCCTACGAGGGGAGGTTAAGGGAAATCGACATGACGACACTGGAGGACAGGAGAGATAGGGGAGGACATGATAACGACATATAAAATACTGAGAGGAATTGACAAGGTGTACAGAGACAGAATGTTCCAGAGATGGGACACAACAACAAGGGATCACAGTTGGAAGTTGAAGACTCAGATGAATCACAGGGATGTTAGGAAGTATTTCTTCAGTCACAGAGTGGTCAGAAAGTGGAATAGTTTGGGAAGCGATGTAGTGGAGGCAGGATCCATTCATAGCTTTAAGAAGAGGTATGATAAAGCTCATGGCGCAGGGAGAATGACCCAGTAGCGGCGAGTGAAGAGGCGGGGCCAGGAGCAATGACTCGACCCCTGCAACCACAACTAGGTGAGTACACACAATCGATACCCAGTGACTAACACAACAGGTAAAGTAATGGGTAATGATAGTAACACCTCAGAGAAATTAAATTATTTAATATTTAACCTTTCTGTGTTATTTAATAATTAACATTGTGCAATACGTTTTCCCTCATATATTAAACATAGTCATTATTAATTAAAAAAAATATAGGAAAAATATCGGAATCGGTAAAAATTTTGGTATCATATCCCAAATTTAAACTATTTAATATAAGTCAGTTTTACATGTTAATTTGGTAAAGTAGATCGTAATAAACTGTCCGCGAAAAGTTATCTTTAGAATACAAAAAAAAAAATAGCTGTTTTAAAGAAAGGGTGGTAGTATTATTTTTGAGAATATTACTTCAGGTACACAGCTAAAGGATCAGGTACGCGGTTTTGGTAACAGTTAAATGGCTCTTGGCTCAGTTACATGGCTGAGGGATCATCAATGTGACTCTTGGGATCAAATACTAGACTGTCGGATCATGTGCATAGCTGTGAGATCAGATATATGGCTGAGGGATCAGATACATGGCTGAGGGATTAGATACATGGCTGAGGGATCACATACATGGCTGAGGGATCAGATACATGGCTGAGGGATCAGATACATGGCTGAGGGATCACATACATGGCTGAGGGATCACATACATGGCTGAGGGATCACATACATGGCTGAGGGATCACATACATGGCTGAGGGATCACATACATGGCTGAGGGATCAGATACATGGCTGAGGGATCAGATACATGGCTGAGGGATCAGATACATGGCTGAGGGATCACATACATGGCTGAGGGATCATATACATGGCTGAGGGATCACAAACATGGCTGCCAGATGTGGTACAAGGCTGTGAAATCAAGTGCATGACTAGGTGGTCATGTACATAGCTGTTGGATCAAGTACATGGCTGTTAGAGATCAACTGCAAGGGTGTGAAATCAATTATATGGTTCTAGGATCAGAGAAAGGTAGCTCGCATGCCTTGGACCAGGTGCCCATTGCCAGCATCACAGTACCTCCTCTGAAGGGACCTTCAGCGAAAGGAAATCTTCGTAAGTTGGATGCTGTTCACTCTCTACGCGAAGACCCTTATAGTACGAGCAACCATCTCTCCCGTGCTCTTTCATCCACACATAATACGGCATTGTATCTGAGGGCCGGCGACTTGCCGTGTATCTCACGCATATATATATATATATATATATATATATATATATATATATATATATATATATATATATATATATAGGATGAATCTATGTGTGTTGACTGCTTCTCAGTCAACGTAAATTTGACCACTTGGTGATTTTTGACAAAAATATCCCATGCAATGGATTTTTTTTAAGGATGGATTACGGGCGGTCGAAAGCACTACGGGATACGCAATTCTTTTGAGGGTAGGAGGTAACTTACGTCGAGTAGGGGTTGAGGTGGGGGGTCAGATAGGGGTTAGGCTGGGGTCAGTTGGGGGTCTGGTGGAGTGGGACGGTGGAGGTGAAGAAGTTGTCATTGTGAGTTGAGTCCCTCCGCGGACGAACAAGCACATTTCAACGAGATGGTCTCAGAAATCTAAAAAAAAAATATCTTCACCGGATGTTGGTTTGAATTGGAGGAACTGTGGGTTCGCAAAACTCAGGACCAGGACTCCATCTTCGGGCCAGCCAAGACATGTGGGGCAAGAGTTGCTACACCAGCTACCCCTAGTTCACCTAGCAGTGACTAGGTACCTAAATGTTAGTCGGCTGTTGTGGGTCGCATCCTGAGGAAGAGGTCCAAGGGTCTGTAATGGAAATATAATAATATAATAACTTGGGAGTTATTATATTATTATATATTATTATTATAGTTGTTGTTGTTGTATGTTCCTTTTTGTTCATGTTATTGTTATTATTGTTGTTGTTATTGTTGTTGTTATTAGTATTGTTGCTATTTGCTACATCAGACGTCTTCCACCTAGGTAATCTGATTTAAAAAGGAAACATTCACCATTATTCGTTCAGTAGCTGCCTTGCCAGAAGTACTCCCTCCGAACTATAAGACACTCCTTCAAAGCACTGTACTTTCCTCCTCCTCCTCCAGTTCCTTCGGTCAGCCATAAAAAGTCAACACTGTGTCTATAACACACACACACACACACTCACTGGATAGAAAAAAAGGGGCAAAGCCAACAAATGGCGAAACAACAATTACAGAGAGAAACTTTATTGAGACGTTTCGCCGGTGGACAGGTTTCTTCAGCCAGAAAAAAGCCTGTCCACGGGCGAAACATCTCAATAAAATTTCCTTTCTGAAAATATCTTTCACCACCAACGTCAACAAACCACGGGGAGGCGCTGGCCACGGGTGCACACAACGCCACCAACGTTCCCGAAAGAAAAAAAACGAAGCTTCGTTAGTTGTTTATGCAAAAGTTTACATTACGATGAGGACTTTATGGACAGCCCCCACGGGCGCAATGGTCTGAACAAACCAGGCTGAATAGATAACATGGTATTTGCTCCAAATATGTGGACCGCAATTCTCTTGATTCTCGTAAGGTTACCGCAAATACCTGACTCGACGGGTTGATGAAGAGAAGGAGAAGGAAGAGGAAAAGACACAAGAGGAGGAGGAGAAAAGAGGATGGAGAGGAGAGGGGAAGGAAGACGTGGAGAGGAGACTGGACGATGGATGAAGGAGAGAGGAACAAGGATGGCGGAGAGATTTGAAGGAGGATAAGGAGCGTAGAGGATGGCGGGATTAAAAAAAAGGGGGAAAGAAGAAAGAGAAACGGGAAGAAGGAAATGGGTGAGATAAAGGGAGGATAAGGGGAATGCAGGAGACGAGAATGAATATATAATAAGAAAAAGGACAAAGGAATAAGAAATAAAAAAAGGGGGTAGGAGAAGAGGATGAGGATGGAAAAGAATAGGACTGGAGGGGGAAAAATGTAAAAGAGTAGAAATTGGAAAGATTGAAATGGAAGCATGGGAGGGGCTAAACAAAGGAGGGAATAGGAGGGGAAAGAGATAAAAATCAGGAAGCCAGGAAACGAACGAAAAGAAAGAGGAAGGAGAGGTGAGGGAAGAGAAGAGATGAAAGAGGAGGGAAGAGGAGGGCGAAGAGAAAAGAGGGGTAGAAAAGAACGACACCACAGATGGGCAAGAAAAAGTGGACTGGGAGACAGGGAATAAAGGAAGATGATTGGAAAGATGAACAATAAACCATAGCAGCCAAAAGCATCATTACCACCACTAGCACCACCACTACCACCACCACCACCACCACTACCACCACCACTACTACTACCACCACCACCACTACCACCACTAAAACCACCACCACCACCACCACTACCACCACCACCACCACTACCACTACCACCACCACCACCACCACCACCACACCACCACTACCACTACCACCACCACTACCACCACCACTACCACAACCACTACCACCACCGCCACTACCACCATCATCACCACTTCCACCACCACCACGTACCACCACTACCACTACCACCACCACTACCACTACCACCACCACTACCACCACCACTACCACCACCACTACCACCACCACCACTACCACCACCACTACCACCAACACCACTACCACCACTACCACTACCACTTCCACCACCATTTCCACCACTACCACTACCACCACTACCACTACCACCACCACCACCACCACCACTTCCACCACCACTACCACCACCGCTACTGCCACTACACCACTACTACCACCACCACTTCTACCACCGCCACTACCACCCCCACTACCACCACTACCACCCCCGCCACTACCACCACCACTACCACCACACCACCGCCACTAACACCACCACTACCACCACCGCCACTACCACCACCACTACCACCACCACAACCACCACCGCCACTACCACCACCACTACCAACATCGCCACTACCACCACCACTACCACCACCACTACCAATATCGCCATCACCACCATCACCACCACTTCCACACCACTACCACCACCACCACCACCACTTCCACCACCACTACCTCCCCCGCCACTACCACCAATACCACCGCCACCAACACCACCTTCTCCGTCACAACCACTATCACTACAACTAAGACAATCACCACCACCACAATCACTACCTCCACCACCACCACCACCACCTCCATCACAACCACGATCATACAATTAAGACAAAAAACATCCCAACACCATATTCACCACCAAAACCACTACCATTGCCACTTACCTACCACCACCACAACCACCATCACCACTACACTTTACACAGCACCACTAAAACAACCACCACAGCACTTTACTCTCCACCACCAACACAACCACCACTTATCCTTACATACCAACTCAACCACAATTGCAATAACCACCCATTACACCTGACCTACCACCACCACCGCCACTACAATCTTATGCAGCCACTACACCTTATGCACCACCACCAACACAACTACCACCACCAACACAACCACCACCGCCAACACAACTACCACCACCATCACCACCAATACACCTCACCCTCAACAACCATTACAAACACAACAACCATTCCCACACTTTACCCTAAAAAAAATTTATTGAGCTGACTCAGAGAAAAAATAGGGAGAGTTTTATATTTCGTAAATAATTGGATACACAGCCAAAAAAAAAATATAAAAATAAAAAAAAATCTTGTTTATACCTGTACTATTGTCACTGAAAAATGAGAAACCCCGCATGAAAAAAAAGGAGGGACTAGAACTAGTGATATATTGAGTACAGGCTGGGGACATTATCACTGTTACAAGGATACGAAAGAAAATGCTGTTAGAACTCTCACTGAATTTACTAGATTATAAAAGGCATCACACTGGAGTTAGCTGACGTCTAATGTCTAGCCTTTCACATACTTTTTTTTGCATTCCCGTTAAAGCAAAACGGGAATTTTGTACTAAAGAAAAATTTAGCAATGAGAAGATGAAGGAACAAGATGACTCACGAAATCGTAATGACACGATTGCAAACAAACCATACGGTTTGATGACGGCTTTGAGGGGACTTGAGCTAGAGTCTGTCACAGCCACGCTGGCGGGAGATTCGTCTGTGAAAAACTTGCATCTGTGGTTACAGTGGTGCTTATGCTAACCTTCCTATGGTGTATAAATATACTTAATTAGATTAATCTTATTGTAGCCAGCTGGTCCAGTGGCTAGCGTGTCGGTCTGTAGTTTTACGACTCTCTGACCGCGGGTTCTATCCCCACCCGTGGTATGGTTTGTTGATGGAACAACTCTGGCTCAAAACCATTGACGCACATAGTGTGAAGAAACTGATTTACTAATGTACCATATGATTTACGCGCTTTACTGTGATTTCTTCCGTACCACATGAGGTTAAAGTTAGGTCAAAATGAGGTCAGTTATGACGTACGGATTTCGCGCTGTTGCATACAGTTTTATGTTATGGTCATGAATCATACGCTGGAGAACTGTTATACTGTTGTGTGCCAGACTACAACATTCCTCTTGTTTAGGTCCTCTAGCCATTTAATTTGCACCTATTTGTGCTATGTTTGGGTAGGCTCTTTGCAAGGAATTTCATTAAACACGAAAAAAATGGTCTCAGTTCAAAATCATCTTGTAACAAATTATTGTGGTTGATTAAGACACAAGCAACAATTAAAATCTTTGAGACGACGTTTCGCCTGGACAGAAGGCTTTTTCAAGTCTACTTGAAAGAGACTTCTAGGCAGGCTGAACGTTGTCTGATATAACATTCCCAATTGTTCCTTGTGTGTCTTTATTAACTGCAGTTATCCACATGAGCATCCTAGTTGTAACCTCTGCATCATGGGTCTCTCTCTTTTTAAGTTCTCACAAATATTTTCACAAAAAAACTACAGTGGAACTCCGGATTTCGTACGCACCGAATATCGTACGTTTCGGATTTAGATCGACCTTCTGGAACGGATGAAGTACGAAATCCGGGGTTCCTCTGTATTTAGTATGTCTTAAATATTTGTCTCTATAGTTATTTAGTAACTGTTACTGGCTTTTGTTTGACTTTTCTGTAATCTATTGATAACCACTGTATGTAAGAGATATTATAGTTAGCCATCTACTGCCAGATTTTTTAAGGTATAGTTTGCAAATATTTTCTAATGAAAAACACTAGGTACGTGCGTGTTTATTAGGCTTGTGTCCGCTTGTTATGTTATGTAAATGTGTTCTTGTACTTAATTTTCAAATTTTCTCAACAATGATCTCTGGTGAAGAATAAAAAGTCACAGTGCCGTGGCTGGAACAATTAAACAAAAGCCCGCACTAAGGAGAGGAATTTTATGACGAGGTTTTGTTTCAACCTGAACCATTGTCAAGACACAATGGGGAGAGAAAAGAAGAGAAGGCCTGAAGACAGTACTGTAGGAGGCAGGTGAAGATGGGAGTGGAAGTAGTCGTGATAGTAACATTAGTAGTAGTTGTAGTAGTAGAAATAGTAGTAGTAGTTATCGGTGAACTAACCTCTGGCAATTCTTAAAAGAAATCGATTTCGTCAAATGACAATAACTTCTGACCCCAAACTTACAGGAAATTAAATCATCTGATCTCTCACTTAATATCATTTAATTTTATTATTTTATAAAGAACCAATGAAAATCCCTTTTATTTGCATTTTCCAATATAGAGTCAAGCTTTTAATTTTTTTTATTCTATTTTTAATTTTTTCCTGAAGGCTTGTCTTTAAGTCATTTAAAAAAAAATATTAAAACACTGGAGCGTGTAAATTACTTACACTATGATTATTATTATTATTATTATTATTATTATTATTATTATTATTATTATTATTATTATTATTATTATTATTATTATTATTATTATTATTATTATTATTATTATTATAATGTTATTGTTATTAATTATATTACAATTATTCTCAGTATTTTTAATGTTATTTTTATAACTATCCAGATATTCGTTGGAAATCGCTAAGTCCGTAGTAATAGCCCCAATCACCTGGAACAAGAACCCAGGAAGAGAGAGATGTCACTTCCGCATATATATGTTTTCTATACCTCGAATTTTAGAAAAAAAAAATCTTTATCTCTACCGCAAACAATTGTTTTTTTTTATGGGACGATAAATTCCATAATTTATTATTATCCTTTATTGCCTGTTTTATTTATTGTTTTGTTCAGGCCACTGGTGTTTATTTGATTCACTTGTTCACCGGTGTGTTTTTGTTCACTTGTTCACTAGTTTGTTTTTTGTTAACTGTTTTGTTCATTTTTTCACCGACGTGTTATTTTCTTCTCTGATTTGTTTATTTTGTAATTTGTTCACTGGTGAGTTTGTTCTCTTGTTCATTAGTGAGTTTTTTTTTCTGGTTCATTAGTGAGTTTGTTTTCTGGTTCATTAGTGAGTTTGTTCTCTTGTTCATTAGTGAGTTTGTTCTCTTGTTCATTAGTGAGTTTGTTCTCTTGTTCATTAGTGAGTTTGCTCTCTTGTTCATTAGTGAGTTTGCTCTCTTGTTCATTAGTGAGTTTGTTCTCTTGTTCATTAGTGAGTTTGTTCTCTTGTTCATTAGTGAGTTTGTTCTCTTGTTCATTAGTGAGTTTGCTCTCTTGTTTACTGGCGATTTTGTTCTCTTGTTCCGTGTTCAATAAAGAAAAGAAACTCATAGCTGAACATGCTGTATGAAGCCGTATGTGTTTAGCGTTTATTTTTATATGATGATGATGATAATGATAACGATGATAAAAATTATTTTTAATAATAACAATAATAATAATAATTATAATAGTAGAAAATGATTATATGGAACAACGGTACGATTTGTTTTAGATCATTATCTTAACAAATTCATACAAGTTCATGCAAAATTATATATATTTCAGTCTTTCCCTCACCTTTGTATTTGGTCTCTGTATCTTTAATTTCTTAGCTCATTTATTATACTTCTTCCTATTCTCGCTTCCTTCCCCCCCTGTCTATTCTTATTTTCCTTCCCTTCTTTTCGTGCAGTAAATTATCTAAAAATTTTACTTCGTGTATTTCATTTCTTCTTTCTTCCTTGCTTCCCCAAGACCTTGCTCTTAAATTCTCTCTCTTTCTTCCTTCTCTCCCTCTTATTGCCCCCTCTATTGTTTCTCAGCTCCATTGCTGGTCTGCCTACCTTTCCAATCCTCCCTACCTTTTCTCCCGTTCTTCATCTTCCCTTGTTTTCCATTTCTATTCCTCTATACACTCTTCCTACGCCTTTCTACATTTCTTCCCATTCTTCTCTACCTTTTATCCCTCCCTCTTTACTTTTTCTCCCCTCCAAACCAAACTCTCCATCTCCTCCTCTCCCTCTCTCTCTTCCCAGTTGCTTCCCACAATCACTTTAAGAATTTGCAACAGCGTTAACATCAGCCAAGAAAATCCTCACCACCTATTTTAGGGGAAGTTCGGCACAGACCATTAAGCTCCTTAGATCCACGAGCAATGTTCACCTCTGCTGTAAAGTAGGTGAAGACGGTCTTAAAAATCCAGAGTGGGTGACTGGAGTCCTAAGAATTGACTGGAAATTCCACCCTAGCTGGGGTCTGGAGATACATATATAGAGTAATGCTATCAGACTTCTCTTTAGTTTCCGCTAGTAAATGTTCTTATATATATATATATATATATATATATATATATATATATATATATATATATATATATATATATATATATACATGTTTCTACTCCATGTATTGTAAGAGTGAACAAGGTTAAAAAAACTAGAACGATTCTCCATTAAAATGTCCTTGGTGTTTTCTTGTGTACTTCTATCCTCCATTAATGGGTGTTATATATTAAGTTGGAAGCAAATGCTTCACTTGGGTCTTATTCAGCAGTTTGTCACTTGTATGTGACTTTCCCATCATGAAGAGCCTGTTGTTGTCTACCTTGTCTTCCAGAGTCCTATGTGTTCATCATCACCACATATGAAGCAGTGCCGTAGCTCTACCGGTCCACTAGTAGGCCTCGCTTACTTGTGACATTACCTCCAGCTGCTTCACCTCACTTCTGCTCTAGTGTGTTTAATCTGCCAGATTTTTCATGGGTTAGGCTTAAGGGACTGATCACTTCTCTCCGGTGTTTTGTTCGACAGTATTCGACTGAAGAAGTCTATTGTGAATGCTAAACCTTATGGCAATGAAGACACTCAAGTGTCTTATTCATCTTCTGGTCGGTATTGTATAAAGTCACTGCTATAGGCTCGGAAACACAATTATAGACTTCCGTAGTAGGCCTAGAGGCCCACACAAGGCAGAATTTACTCTGTTTTCAAATACACATTTGAGGAAAAATATTGAAATGTTTTCGAACTCACCAAAAAAAAATCCATACATTTATAGGACTACTGAAGATAACTTAAGAAAATTAACTCTTTCTCTGTATTTTTTCTAACTATTAAAATGTGCAAAAAAACTTTTGAAACAGTGTACTCTAAAAAAAAAAAGTACGCAATATAAAAAAAAAGAACGGAAAATTTAGTGTATATTGGATCCATCACCAGAGTTCGCGAATTACTAAAGTTGGCTATGACCTGTCAAACCAAACTTTGTCGCCAAATTTATCGCCACGGTTGTATTTTTCTGCACTCTCTGTCTTTTGTTATTTTTTTTCATCTTGTGACGTTCCGTTTTGCTAATGGAGAGACGATTGCTATGGAAGAAGCATTACTTCTGGAGCGACTACAAGGGCAGCTCCTATGGGGGTGAGAGGTCACGCCAGTGTTTTGAAAACATCAAGCCTCTGTATGGAGGAAGTCACGCTTCTGTGCTTCTGAAGAGCAAAAGGTCAGTTTTCTGTAGGGCAAGAGGTCACCCTTCTGTAGGGCAAGAGGTCACCCTTCTTTAGGGCAAGAGGTCACCCTTCTGTAGGGCAAGAGGTCATCCTTCTGTAGGGCAAGAGGTCACCCTTCTTTAGGGCAAGAGGTCACCCTTCTGTAGGGCAAGAGGTAACCCTTCTGTATGGCAAGAGGTCACCCTTCTGTAGGGTAAGAGGTCAACTTTCAGGAGAGCAAAACATCACTCTTCAGAATATATATGTCGTGCCGAATAGGTAAAACTTGCGATTTTGGCTTAAATACCAACGCTCTTCTTGCCGAATAAGGCAAGCGAAAATTTGTGTATGCAATAATTTCGCAAAAATCATTCTGAACCTAACGAAAAAAATATATTTCATTGGTAATTATTAAATTATTGTAAACTTATCTAAAATATATTTAATTGGATTAAGCTAAATTAAATTGCGCTTGTAAAATAATGTTAGGTAAGCTTTCTAAGGTTCTTTTGGTACAAAATTATTAGTTTTTACATTAACATAAATTAAAAAATATATATCTTTAAACGTATAAGAGAAATTTTTAGAAAGTACTTAATTTTAAATGAGTTCTTGCTAATTGACCAGTTTCACCTATTCGGCACGACATATAATATATATATATATATATATATATATATATATATATATATATATATATATATATATATATATATATATATATATATATATATATATATTTATATATATATATAGCATGTAAATTCTATAGTTGATATAATTATTCGAAGCAACAAAGGTGAGGTGTGTGTGTGTGTGTGTAGCCACTAGCGCCAGGTGTGAGAGCCTCGCTGAAGACAGGTAAATAAGAGTCTTAGGAAACTGCCAGAGGCCTCAGGTACTCCCGTGAAAGAACACTAATGTGGGTCTTCCTTCGCGAGACATGAAGAGTCCTCGCTCCTGCCGGGGGGACAAGAATGTCACCACTGCTCCTCCAGGGGGACTGGGGCTCTCAGGGACTCCTCAACGGCCCTCAGGGGGTTCGGAGGGACCCTCAAGGGTCTTGTGTTTAACTCTGGCCGAGGGATAAAATATTCTTAAGATGAGATGCATTACTTCTGAAGGGCTGAAACCTCACGCCAAGTTGGTCTTGGAGGGGAGAATTCTTCTCCTGCTTAATCTTTTCTCCTAAGTTCTCAGAAATGTTTAAAGGATTTTTTTTCTTTGAGAAGATATGTAAAGAGATGAAACTCTTGAAAGGATTTCATTGAAGTGGTGCATTAATGTCTGTGTAACTGCACGTGTTGTGTGTTTGTGTCTGTATGTGTGTGCCTGTATCTGTGACTGTATGTGTGTTTGTGTGTATGTATGTGTGTGCCTGTATCTGTGACTGTATGTGTGTTTGTGTGTCTGTATGTGTGCCTGTATGTACTCACCTGTGCGTGTGTGTCTGTGTGTCCGTATGTGTGTGTTTGTTTGTATATGTGATTGTCTGTGTGCATCTGTGTAGGTGTCTGTATGTGTGTGTAAGTTTTTGTCTGTGTATGTACTCACCGATTTGTGGTTGCAGGGGTCGATTCATTGCTCCTGGTCCCGCCTTTACGCTGATCACTACCTCTTCTTCAAGCCAAGAGTTTGTATGCGTCTGAGTAATTCATATTACTTAACTATGCAACCCATTTGGTTGCCTTCCTTTTCTATTAAATCTTCGTGATTTTATTTGGCAACACCATTTTAAAGCTGTGTAGCAATTTTTCCTGTTTTTATGATTATATTTTTTTGGGTACAACAGTCCCTGTTTTTTAAGTATGTTACGTATCACTTTTTTTTTAATTATCAACACAGTTTACCTTCATGTACTGAAGTAAATAAATACCCAGAGAAAATTGAACAGTTTACACATTTCTCGAGACACAGGGTGATACCTCATCTACCTATGTTTCGATTGTCGGCAAGGGTTGAAACACTGGGCGTGTTTCCTTACACCGGCTGTCTGTGTTCACCCATCAGTAATAATGGGTACCTGGGTGTTAGTGGACTGGTGTGGGTCGCATCCTGGGACAAAATTGACCTAATTTGCCCGAAATGCTCTGAATAACAATCGGCTTTCTATATATAGTAGCATATCAATCTCAGCTAGGCCTGTATACCTTGTACATGTACTTGTGGAAATAAAGATATTATTTTATCTGGCTTTTTGGACGGCACGTTCTCCAGACAAGTATGATAGACATGATCTTTAATAATTGTCCACCTTACCGACACGTTGATGACTGAGACATGTACAGCATTCTGGTATCTTTATTCGGTAATAAAGACATCGAAGCGTTGAACATGTGTGCTGTTAATCAGAAATGAACTTGGTATAAAGCAATATTAAATACATCGTTTCGCTCTGTGTAGAGCTTTATCAAGCCATGACTTGAAACGTATTGTTGCATTAATGGTATGAAATACCGACAAGTTGATGCAAAACCTGTGTACCTTTATTATGAAGACATTTCGCCAACCAATGGTTTTATGAAGACATTTCGCCAACCAGTGGTTTTTCATTTCAATAGAGTGATTGCAATCTGGAGAGAGTGGAAGATGAGAGAGACAGTACTTCAACCTTGACAGGTTCTCACTCCCTTAGTTTTGAGTCGCATAACTCTGAGTTAATCAAGTTACGTAACAAATAGTGCAACAGAATCATACATTTTGCTGAATATCGTTCACGTTCACTTCATAAAGTTATTTTATTTGACGAAAACACCCTGGAAACTCGAATTCATTGCCTTTCACACTTTTCCAATATATATCTTGCCGTACATTTTTCTAACATTTATTTTGCTGAAATATCTCACAGAACATCT
Source organism: Cherax destructor (assembly GCA_009830355.1). Lineage (NCBI taxonomy): Eukaryota > Metazoa > Arthropoda > Malacostraca > Decapoda > Parastacidae > Cherax > Cherax destructor. Next base: position 366,063 of record WNWK01000641.1, read on the forward strand.
GTTTTGAGTCATACACGAGCAATGAATCAATTTAGTTATAAGTGACGTTAAAAATCAGGCAGGGAAGAGTTGCTATCACTTACAACTGAAAACCCCGAATTCAATCCCGGGAGACTCCAAACTTCGGGTCATATGGAGTTCATTCAGCCCTTAATCCCAAAAATAACAACCATCACAGAATATATGTCGTGCCGAATAGGTAAAACTGGTTAATTAGCAAGAACTCATTTAAAATAAAGTCCTTTCTAAAATTTTCTCTTATACATTTAAAGATATATTTTTTGCATTTGTTAATATAAAAATTAATGATTTTGTACCAAAAGAACCTTAGGAAACTTACCTAACCTTATTATAACAAGCTCAATTTAATTTAGGCAAATCCAACTAAATATTTTTATACAAGTTTACAATAAATTAATAATAAACAAACACAATGAAATATATTTTTTATCGTTAGGTTCAGAATGCTTTTTGCGAAATTATTGCATACACAAATTTTCGCTTGCCTTATTCATCAAGAAATGCGTTGTTATTTAAGCCAAAATCGCAAGTTTTACATATTCAGCACGACTTATATACACCGTGAGGTCTATGTCTCTGAGTAAATATACAGTGAGAGTTTTAATAAGTGACAAGTAGCCTTAATAACCCTCGTGTGGTTCATAGACTTTAATCTCCATTAACCAACCAACCAGTAGTAAATAGGTACCTGGGTGTTAGCCGACTGTCGTAAATATACAATAAATAGCGCAGCGCTTCGTAATGAGCTGAGGTTAGATAACAGCTCTTTAGTCTGTAAATTTAGCGGTTAAAAAAAAGGAAAAACGCGATTAATCTGCAGTTTCATGACCCGGCATTGTGACCCGGAACAACCCTGATACCCGACCCTGACATAATGCCCAATACTTTTGGCAAGATACCGGTAAACAATAAAGGGATACGATAAGACCTGACACGATACCAGGATTCAGAATTTCCCAATATCGTAAGTGATCAGGTTTGTCTCGTTTTATAGCAAGTGATAATGTGTGTTTGTATGTGTGAGAGAGAGAGAGACAGATATAGAGAGAGAAAGAGAGAGAGAGAGAGAGACAGACAGACAGACAGACAGACAGACAGACAGAGAGCTGATGTAGGTAACAGCTTAACCTAACCTTGTAAAACCCTGTTCAAGAGAGAAAGAGAGAGAGAGAGAGAAAGAGAGAGAGAGAGAGAGAGAGAGAGAGAGAGAGAGAGAGAGAGAGAGAGAGAGAGAGAGAGAGGGAGAGACTGATTTACTTCCAACATTTGGAACTTTTGTCTTTCGACTTTCTTCTAGATTTTTTAAAACTAGCTCTATATTTTTATTACGTATTTATGAGAGCCTTGTGAGTTTGTAAACCACCTCTCTCTCTATCTCTCTCTCTCTCTCTCTCTCTCTCTCTCTCTCTCTCTCTCTCTCTCTCTCTCTCTCTCTCTCTCTCTCTCTCTCTCTCTCTCTCTCTCTCTCTCTCTCTCTCTCTCTCTCTCTCTCTCTCTCTCTCTCTCTCTTTTGTTAAGTACTTTTTCTTATAAAAGTCCTCTTTAAGTATTCGCTACAAATATGCAGTAGCCTTTGTGGGGGCGTGGTTGTTGTGCTGGTGGTGGTGGTGGTGGTGATTGTGGTGGAGGGGTTAGTAGTGGTGGTGGTAGTGGTGATGATGGTGGAGGAGGGATGGTGGAGGTGGTGGTGGAGGGGGATGAGGATGGTGCTGTAGCAACTTACGGCCAGTAAAACATCTCTAATGTATCAACAAGTGATGGTTATCGTCTGGGTCCCCTCGCTCGCTCCCTCCCTCCCTGCAATAGCAGCAGCATCTTGCAGCATCTTGCAACATGGCAGTGCTGCCAAGCAAACTCTATAAATTCGAAATTCTTCTTTATGAAAACAGTTTCTCGAAGGCAGCGCAAAACGTCTGCAACAATTTTACGGAGAAGTCCGGCCCTGGTCCGTCGCCTTAAAGTAATATTTGCAATTCTATGTAATTTCCAAACTTTTCTGATCATTTAGCGAGGTTGTCAAGAGAAGATATCTGCTGAATAAGTTATTATTTGGACAACGTTTCGCTCATGTACTATATTAGTACTACGCTTCTATAGAAAAAGTGTCCTTTTGTCTTGTGACTTTTTTTTTAACATTGTGTCCTTAACAAGTTTAAAAAAAAGATACATCGGCCAAAGGTACACTTTTCTGGAAAGTCGCAATACCAATAAAATTTTCTTTTGTTGTGTGTCATTTTTAACCAGCGAAATGTTGTCCTGGTAAAAATTGTTGTATACCTGGAGGGTGTTCCGGGGGTCAGCGCCCCCGAGACCCAATCCACGACGAGGCCTCGACGTGTCTCTTCTTCGCTATTCCCAACAGTACGTCTTTTGAATCCATTCTCTTTCCTGATTGCCAGATTCAGGCAACAAAATATTGTCACGGGTGATATTTCCATTTCTCACTACCTTAGTTTAAAAAGCCCTTCGTCATTAGACGTCCGAACTCACTCCATCTCTCGCCAGCAGTCTCAGAAAATTATATATCCAGGAATATCCGACGGTGACTCCAGCACCTGAGGGATGGGTAAACCAAGTTATCCATGCCTTCGGGAGCATCCATCAGCTCCTGCTTAGGCGCTCATATTAACGTGGGAGCGCCCATCCTGACGGAGGAATGCTCAGTAACACTCTTACAGGACCCTTGAGTATGCCTGCCGAGCCATGGATAGGACCAGGGTGATGCAAGCACCAGCAGGAGGGGTACAGCAAGCTGGGTACATTTCCTCACCATGTTATTGGTACAACGGAATAGGAATTTCGGAGGTTAGGTGTGTGTTGGAACAGAGATAGTGAGAGAGATAGAGAACAGCGACGAGCGGAGATATAACAAGGCAGAAACGGAAAACGGAATGGGAGAGAGATCAAGGGGAAGTAAGATCGTTTGTATGTGTGTGTGTGTGTGAGAGAGAGAGAGAGATAGGTATCACTCTGAGGAGTTCTGTCTCGTAAAAAAAATAGCCATGGAAATTGTTGAATATATGACCTAGTATCGTTTTCCATCACTTTATATCCTTACTACGAAATAGTTCCTTCAAATAGGGTCCTTTGATGCTGGTGAAGGGCTCTTGATCTAAGGAAATGACTCCATCCTTCCATTTCTCGTTTCGAGCCTGATTACCTCCCCATTTGCCAGGCTTTGTAAGTCTCTAATGAAGTTTAGCACTTCCCCATGAATAAAAAAAATATTAAAAATAATAACTTGCATAATGGTATGTTGGTGTTTGATTTTGTAAATTCCTACCATTGGGAAAACTTTTGAGTCTGCATAAACCGGAAACAAAATCTGTAAAAAAATAAAGAAGTGTAAAATACAACAGTTCCACAATGTCTAGTTAAAAAAAAAGGATTAATAGTGAGGAAAGATTAGATTTACTAGACATGAAAGTGATCTAGAAAAATTGGGCGTATGATATAACTATGATGTGTGATAGAAAGGAGGAGAAAGTTAAGAAAAATAATGTGTGCTGGAAATGGGGGGAAGGAAAGAGAGAGAGGGAGAGCGATCAAGAAAGAAAGTGAGAGAAACAGAGGGACAGACAGACAGAGCAGGGGAAAGAGACTATACGAATCTCCAAATGTGTGCCTGAGAAGGATATCATTAGAAAATTACAGCTCTCTCTTGCTTGGTAGATTTGCTTTACCATGCAAATCTACGACTAAAACTGGATGTATTCAACAGGCAGGTAGATAGGATGTCTATTTCTTGCTGAGGGGACGAAGGATTGAGTTTACACCGCATGGAGCTGAAAATACAAAGGCTTAGCGTTACAAAAAAAAAATCAGTGGATAAAAATAGTGTCCAAAAGTAGCCACAAGTGAATTATATGTACGTGCTCAACAACAATCCAGATGGATACAGAAACTCAGAAGATTAATTGATCTGTATATTTCGACCCCCTTCTGGGATCCTCTTCTGCTGAAGAGGATCCCAGAATGGGGTCGAAATACACAGATCAATTAAACTCCTGAGATTCTGTATCCATGTGGGTTATTACTGGGCACTGACAAGTGTTGATCACACTACTCATACATAATGAATACTCATTATCACTGTTCATTGAATACTGAAGAAATATTCATTCATTTTTCATTACAAGTAAAACATGTTTATAGTGTAAAATGTTATTATTTTATTTGTAAAGCCACATGTCAACAAAACATTTGCATGCGAGCCACACATATGGCATCGGTACGTTAGTGCGGAATCTGCCGGGCATGAAGTACAGTTGACAACCTGTAGTTCAGGCAGAGTTATTGTTTTAATTTTTTTTTATGTATACATAATAATAATATAGTGTACATTCACTTCGTAACTAATATTTTTTTCGACCTAATGTTATTACTGAACACAGGAATTATCTGCGCACCTGGCTTAATCATATTAGTCTGGCAGGTGTGTGCATAATTTCAGACGGTTCGTGCATTTTGGAACGTAAACATGAAACTGCAGATGTGTTTTATGTTTGTCTGAAACTGCGTTTCAGGAATAATTCATCAAGGTTCGGTTCCACATCTGTAATTTATGGAAGAAAAAGATGTTATCCAACTCTAACTCTCATGTAATTCCTTTAAAATTGTTAGTTACTGTTAAAATACAAATAAAGGTCTCCATTAATTTTGGCTTCGTATTTCTTGCTTTCACTGCCACCGTTTTTTCAATATTGCATTATACTACATTTAAAGTCAGGACAAAATTTCTAAAAAAATTCAGATTTTGGACCATTTTCGGAGGTTTGCGCGATGCAAGGCAGGCAGTCGCAAAAAAAAAGGCTCACTGGATATCATTTCAAAATTCCAAATCTGAGTTTCCAAAACAAATGTAAACACTGACTAACGTGTCGTTACGGGTGAACGTGTTGAGAACAAGACGGGTTCCACTCTACTTAAATGACCATATAGTCTACAAAACAGTTTCATGCAGAGTTTTATTCTGTTAATTTTCTCAAAATAGCCCAAATTTATGCTTTTATCACAAAAAATGCACATGGCAGAATATAAATAAGAGTCAGGATACCATGGCTGGAACAATGTAGTTCTAATCCATATAGACCATCATCAATCCACAAGTTTATATACGATTTTCCTACCTCGAACAATGCTTTTTTTCTTTGCTGTCAGGTTTTGTTATAACGTTACTTTGTTAACTTAGGCTTCGTTGCTTCGTTTTCATAGTCTGAGAAAACTTATGTTATTCAATCACTGTGAAGGTACTTTCGCTGTTGTTGTTGAATATAGATGACGTTAATTGTAGTGTCTTCAGATTGGTATTGACTGTTGTATCATCCATGTGAGACAATGCTGCTTTCGTCGAATCAGGGATAAAAAAAAATATTGTATACGAGTGAAGACTGTCCAATCAACGCAAAGATGCTCTTGCTGTCGTCCAATCAATACGCAGATGCTCTTACTGCTGTCCAATCAACGCGAAGATGCTTTTGTTGTCTCCCGATCATCTGCAGGTCTACCTTCTTGTTCTTGTGGCAGCATTTTCCTTTGCATCCGCTCTTTCCTTCCCATTCACTTAGCTGCTTCCTGCTCGATTTTTCCACCAAGTTTCTTCGGCTTTCCTATGCCTGTTCCGTCGACATCTGGACCGCTGTAGGAGGAGGATATTGTCCATCTGGCTGGGTTCAGATACTGGCTTCACGACCCAATATCGGGCAAGGGCGGGGTCGGTACTTGTGGGGACGTGGACCCAGGATAGAAATGTTTTAGGAGAAAAGTGTGTGTGTGTGTGTGTGTGTGAAGAGAGAGAGATAGAGAGAGAGAGAGAGAGAGAGAGAGAGAGAGAGAGAGAGAGAGAGAGAGAGAGAGAGAGAGAGAGAGAGAGAGAGAGAGAGAGAGAGAGAGAGAGAATGACTGCGAACCTCAAAGACATCAGCTAGAACAGATAAGACAGTTTTGATTATTAACTCATTTATCAAACTAGGGGCTGCCACGGAGAAGCCACCCACCACAGCTTCCTCCTCGCCTTAGGGAAAATTCCATTGATTGTATAGAGTAGTAGAGGTGATGCCAAGACTTAATTCCATCACCGCCAATTAGGAGTAAGGACTGATCCACACCCAGTTAAACATGAGTAAGAATTGATCCACACACTGTCAAACAGGAGTGAGGATTGATCCACACCGTCAAGTAAGAGAAAGGATAGATCAACACCCAGTCACGCAGGGATCTAGCCGCCTGAGTAACAGGATTATTCTGAAGCCTTCACCTTGCGTGACTTGGGTTAGGATGTACACCAGGTTAAGATTTTTTCCTCCGGCCATCGTGACTTGGATAATATATAGCCACCACCCTGTTCAAATAAGCGTACACTAGGTTGGGGAGTGGGCGTCCGCCCTAATCTTAAACTATGGGTTGCTAAGCGTATACTAGGTGGGAGGTGGGCGTGTCCCCTCTGTGTTCTCCCAGAGTACGAAATATTTAAAATGAGAAAATGTAAACACCGCCCAGATAATCGTTCGTAATGAGTTTTGAGTTATATAAATAGAGTTTGGGCTGCTATGTAATTTAGGTTAGTGTAGCGCAGTGTGCCGAGAAAAGTAGTGCCGCGTGGCGTAGTTTGATACAGTATAGTGGTGTGTAGTGTAATGTGGCGAGTAGTGAAGCGAGTAGCGCCCTGGGGTGAAGTAGCATTTTTCATGATTACTCTCACTGGCACCATACTCTTGGCACAAACCCGACAATAATAGGGTCACTGTTTTCGGCTGTTTCTTGACACCTTTACACTGTGTAGCGGAGTGAAATGTGTGCTGTGTAGTGCACTGTCGTGTGTAAAACAGTGTAGTGTGAAAATAAACAACGGTACGGGTGGGGTTAGAACCCATGGCGAGTGAGTCGTAAAATTCCAGGCCAGTGCGTAAAACTGGCCAGGAGTTTTGCGACTTACTCGCCATGGGTTCTAACCCCACCCATATCGTGGTTTGTTTTCAGTCGTGTTATTACGATTTCGTGAGTAATAGTGTAGTGTGGTTTGTAGAAAGGTGTAGCTTAGTAAAGTGTGATGTGATGAGGTGAATAGTGTGAGTCTGTGTAGTTTGTTGTTGTTTGTTGTGTTTTTTTATAGTTTGATGCAGTTTAGTGTCCTTTGGTGCAGCACAGTTTGGTACTTTCTGTTATACAGCTAAATATATATATATATATATATATATATATATATATATATATATATATATATATATATATATATATATATATATATATATATAAACCAGAAAGTGTCCTTTAGTGTAGGTGCACACACAAGCCATGTAATTAAGCAATTTTTCCACTCCAGAGCTATTAAAGCCACCCTGAGGCACCTTCCTAGTGGTATTATTTATTGCAAAACTTCTAAAGTCGTAAATAACTACTGCTGGGCATGACTTGGAGCCAGTAATCTAGTGTTATTTGGCTTCATTTGCATGTGTTTCAATGCCAAATTAAGATATCAAGACTGGAGTCTGGACCTCATGTTTATTTCTTTCCAATATTCCCCATCGATCAGGCAACTGTGCTCGCTCAGTGCAGCCATAGACTACTCCACCAACACGCGTCTTTAGACTCACTCTTGCAGCACCCCCGGCACAGTGCCACCACCACTCATTAGACTCACTCTTGCAGCACCCCCGGCACAGTGCCACCACCACTCATTAGACTCACTCTTGCAGCACCCCCGGCACAGTGCCACCACCACTCATTAGACTCACTCTTGCAGCACCCCCGGCACAGTGCCACCACCACTCAACGCGTAATCTTATGATAATGATTCGTGTCGAGTTGCTTTTACCTTGACGAATAAACTAACAGCAACAGGCAATCATTCTCCATTCATTTCACTATGAGTGCACGCACATTGCATCTATTTCCTAACAAGTGAATACACGAAATTGCAAGTCTCTACAAGTGCTAGAACAGTTATAATCAGATGTGTGAGTGCAATTTATTGTCAGTAATTAGATACCAGTTGTAGGTCGCATCCTGGGGAGGGCATAAAAAGACCCAGATGTAAATAAGTCACTTTGGATTTCCTGGGTGATCCTGGTTATCCACTAACGTAACTTTCTCAAATTAAGTTTTCGTCTTCATGTCTCCACTGTTTTTGTGTAATTTCATACATGGTACAGTACATTATCATTGTAAGATATTTGTTGCTGGTAAACATTTCTGTGTTTTAAACCGATGATCTCGCTTTTCTCCAGACTCGGGATTTGGAAAAAAAAAAAAAAAAACAATTCTCCTTTCATTACTGAATAAGGAAATTTGGCATCAATTTATTTACAGTCTGCATGAGAAATGAAAGTCAAAATAGTGAAAATTATTTAAGTAATCATCTAATTCTAACAATGGGCTAATTATATGAAATAAACAGCACATAAAAACCCTAAGAGAGAGAGGGAGAGGAAGAGAAAGACACACACACACACACACACACGTACATTTCAAGGTGTGCAACTCACCAGCACAAGATCCTAAGACGACACAGTAAACATGTGTGCAGCCTCCATCTAGTCAAAGATTAAATTCCCACAACACAGCGCCGATACCCACAAGGAAATCAAGGACGAAATCTACACAGCCCTATCATAATAATAATAATAATAATATAATATCTTTATTTACTACAAGTACATGTACAAGGTATACAGGCCTAGCTGACATCAATGACATACTACTATATAGAAAGCCCCTTGTCATGCTGAGCATTTCGGGCAAATTAGGTCAGTTTTGTCCCAGGATGCGACCCACACCAGTCGACTAACACCCAGGTACCCATTTTACTGATGGGGGAACATAGACAACCGGTTTAAGGAAACACGTCCAATGTTTCCACCCCTTCGCCGGGAATCGAACCCGGAACCTCATCGTGTGAAGCGAGAGCTTTTGCCACCAGGCCCACTAAGCTGGGCAAACACTAAGATCACTCATTCCTTATTATCAAGAAGCAACATAGAGAATAGTTTCGCACAAGGGAATGTATTAAATATTTGCATGTACATGGTGTATTATGGTTACTTTGAAGAGCAGAGTTCCAACCCTTGTTACAACAACACATTCGTTACAGCAAACAAAAACGCCAAATAATATGCAAATATGCGTTACACTCACTTGTGTATATGTGACAAAAGCAATTAATATTATAAATTGTACGATGTTAAGCATTGTTTTACTCTCTCAGTTTTCTCAAAATAGCTCGACTCTTTCCTATATTTTGTGTTATTTTTAGAAAGTCCTGTCAACCAGTGTTTTGTCACTATAATTGTTATTTGAGGAAGCTAGTTTTACTATATTTGTGTATATCATCTTTGGGAATTATACCAGGAATATTCGTGGATATTTTTGTGAACTATACCAGGTATACTGTATATGTTAATACTTTGAAAACATCAAATTTTGTAATATGTCTACCAATCAGACATACATCATTAAAATCTAATTTAGTGAAATACTCTCCTAAATTGCAAGAAAATATTAAACTTATGTAGTAAAGGTTAGAAATTAATGTAAAGTTTGTCATTTCTCGAGTTAAATATATTTTTATTTCGTAAATATTAAAATTTTCAAATGCATAAATATCGGTAAGTTCAAAATTTTACTCCCTGTTTGTAAACTTGTACGAAATATAACTTTCTTAAATAATTATTATATACATGGGAACGAAAAAGTTCACAAGGGTCAAAGCTCCTCGGGCACGAGAAGTAAACTGATTTGATACAAGAGTAGGAAAGGCCCAGTGTTCCATTAGTTAATCGTCCGCGAGAAAGTGTCCGGGGCCCAAGACTGCTCAACAGCCTCCCACCAGCCATAAGGGGAATTACCAATAGACCCCTGGTTGTCTTCAAGAGGGAGCTGGACAGATACCTAAAGTCAGTGCCAGATCAGCCGGGCTGTTTTTCGTACGTTGGACTGCGTGTGGCCAGCAGTAACAGCCTCGTTGATCAGGCCCTGATCCACCAAGGAACCAGATAGACTCGAGATAAGTGGAACCTCAGCTCGAACCTGATTGCCTCACATGTCCCAGTTGCTGCATAACCAGCTGTGGGTTCTGATGTTTACCATGACTATAATACTACAAGTACTGGGTATAACAATACTGACGGGATTATTCCACATCATTATGATAGCATTAGTGACAACAATCTTCGTTTTTGTCAAACTTTAGCTGTTCATGTGTGAATTGGCTTTATAGGTGATCCCGAGGAATTAGGTGAGAGTAAACATAACGTTGCTGGCAAAAATATTAAGAGGCTTATGTACTTAGCTCACTGAGTCTGTTAATGCATTTTGTGTATGTGTTTGTTTACAACTCAGTGATTGTTTCATTAACAAGTGTGAAGCTTAAACAAGTCGCACTGAGGCAAGATTTATCCAAGGAGAGAGTGAGACAGTTCGAGATCAAGCTTCCTGAGAGGAAATCTGTTACTCCGTTGAATTTGTAGGCTAGTAGCTGATTGTTTACCTCAGCTCATTTCATTTCAAAGCTTGGCTCTAAGTTATACTATCACCCCCTAGGATACCATTCTTAGGAGTAGGCTAACATAAGAATCTAGGTGAAGAAAAATTCAGAAAAAAAGGCAAAGTAAAAAATCTAACCTAACTTAACCTAACCTAGTGTTACTTAAACTAACCAAGCCTAACTTTATGTTACTTAAACTAACATAACTTACTCTATGGCAGCAGTAAGGGTATATGATACCGGCAAGATGGTCAATAAGACATATACGTAACACCTGGATATATTTATTCTGAATACGTTTTGCCAACTTGTGGGTCGGCCCACTATGACGATGTCTTCAACTGCTGCGCCTCATCTGACCTCTATATAAGCGACTATCTCCCTGCCTATGCTGTGGTGGTGAGCACCTTCGTCAAGGCTGAGGGACTGATTACCTCGTCTTCTTCAGTCTCAAGTTTCAACACCTTCAAATACCTTTGTATAGAACTAAAAAAAAAATACTGGCTGGCGAAACGTTTTTAGAATTGACACCCAGGTGTTGTACATGCACCTTATTATTCTAACATACGCTAACCAAACCTAAAAAAAAAACATAACCAAACTTGATTTTTTCCTGTTAATTCATCTGTTATCTAACAGGTAATTATACTATTTACAATATGTGATTACGGGCGACGGATATAAGGACACCTGTTCATTAGTCTCGACTTGCACGTTGTTACACTCAGGTTCTTCATTTTTTTCTCACAGAATATAACAATAACATCATCATGGAAGTAATGGCAGATCACATTTGTAGGTTGTTTCCACATGTGCGAGGAAATATTGAACGAGCGTCTACTGACATCGGTAAATATACGCGTTTTTAACTGCCGCATTCCCAGCCCGAGATAGTTAACAGATGGTAAATAAAACATGTGCAACACCTGGTAGAATTACAGACAATATGTTAGGTACAGGAACACATGTGCAACTAATGTGGCGCATTAGTGTCACATTAGTTGCATATGTGTCCTTATACCTAACACCTGGGTTGTTCCTGAGGAGCGACCACCTCCTACAAAGGAAGACTGATCACGATAACTACTTTTTTACTGTCTCCAGATTCGCCTGTATTCGACAGAAGAAACCTATTCTTCAAACGAAACATTTCCGCTGGTTTACCGGCTTTTACGAGTGACAGAAAAAGCAGGTGATGTCCTCGCTGGTGTAAATGCTGAATAATGTATGTTCCGTCCAATGGCTTTAACTTGGGGCGAGTGTCCTCACGAATATCGACAACTATCGCTGGCAGCGGCTGTCCATCCTACGAGCGGTGTTTGACACAGTGTTTCCTGGGATGCCGCTGGGAAATCTTCCGACTGCGGGAGATCCGGATAGAGATATCGATCTGCCATCTGGCTTGTCTCAGATACCGAGCGGACTATCAGGTGTTATCGGAGCCCATCTGACTTCTTCCCAGTAAAATCAAGTGCGAGGAAGCGTGGCGACTGTTTACTATACCATTTCCTGCCTCTTATGTATACTGGGGAAGTAACAATGTCAATCTCAGAATCTCGTACGATGGGTGATTAGTAATTCAAGAGAGCTCAAGAAGGCCTCTATCCTTAGATGCAACCAAAAATAGTCGTCTAACACTAACCTACCTAATCACTGCTACGTAAACAGTAGTAGCAAGTGTTAGGAAATATGTCAATTCGTTCCACATTCCCCAAGATTCTTCGCTTCTAAACTAGACCAGCTGCTGATGAACTACCAATCATAGGCACGCACGTATACACACGCCAATCAGGCCCCGTGGCCTGATCGCTAATGCTCTCGCTTCACACTGTGAGGGTCTGCGTGTTTCTTGACAAAGGTTGTCTATGTTCACCCATCAGTAAAATGACTACCTAAGGAGTTAGTCGACTGGTGTGGGTCGCATCCTGGGACAAGGACCTAATTTGCCCGAAATACTCAGCATAAGAAGCGGCTTTCTATATAGTAGTATGTCATTGATGTCAGCTAGGACTGTATTCCATGTACATGTACTTTGTAGTAAATAAAGATATTATTATTATTATTATTATTATTATTATTATTATTATTATTATTATTATTATTATTATTATTATTATTATTATTATTATTATTATATATCGTGTTTTTAAAGGAGTAACATTCAAAAGGAGACTAGACACAGACTAAAATATTAAAAAGGAAAACAAATTGCCACTTATCACTAGCAGCGACTGACCTTACCATTAAAATAGGAATAAACCAGACATGGAAAATAAACTGTATAAAAAAATGGAACTATGGCAGACAGATTATTTCTAAATGTGACAGGATGGTAATAAGAATTAACCGACAAAACTCCCACAGGTTTTGATGGAAATTCTCACACAAAAGTGTTGAGAAGCAACACAGAAATTCATCCCTAATTAATAGGGAGGCAAGCAAGAAGCTCAGAAGCTGAGACCAACACAGGTACGTAAGATGGCAAACACAGAGCAAAGACTACACAGTCTTCAACCAACAACTCCACTGCCGAGAAACTAAAGGTCAGTGGATCAGCATATACGTAACTAAGACTTGGGTCAGGGAGTCTTTCCTGAACAATAAATGAAAGCCAAAAAAAAAAAAAATTGTGCTCGAAGCGTCAATTTCACGAGGTCTAACGCGTGGGAAATCTACCAGCAGAACAACGTGTTTGTTTTTATTTCCGCTAAAGTATATATAATTATTTCCTGAGTGCAAGAGCTCGTTTCCCCGCTCTTCTTGGCACAAGACTTCACTAGTGAGTAATATATTAACGTGCTTCTCGTGGTCAACACCTCAACCAAAAGTAACTTACAATTGCAAATTAAATTATATTACTCGGTGTGTACATATATATATATATATATATATATATATATATATATATATATATATATATATATATATATATATATATATATATATATATATATATATATATATAATGTACACACCGAGAGAGAGAAAGAAAGAGAGAGAGAGAGAGAGACGAGAGGGTTAACAAGAAAAAAAGTGATACTTTTTGAAGCTCCGTAATTTCTAGCAGATCGTGAAATGTGTTGGATTCCGTGTCAAGTATATCCTGATATAATTTGGGCCAACGGTGAGTATACGTGTTATACTCAGTGGGGGCAAAGTATATTTGGCAGACCTTAGAGTGAATCCACGACTCTATATGTTAAGTGGGAGCAGCGGGGAAATGGAGTTGGCAGAGAACATTGGCCGGGCCGGATGGCAAACATTGATTCTAGGAAGGAAAACAGACTTGGGATTAGAAATTCACAAGTATGAGAGTTCAGCCTCTCTGCTCTCCACTACCACCACTCCACATGGTAAGTTTACTTAATTACAAGCCACAGCATAAAAGCTTGTTTGTGGCAAAGAATTATTCATCTCTTATTCAAATACCAGTATATGTTTCTCAGGGGTATAAGGAGAGTTATCACATTATCACTTGACCTGGCTTCTCTTTCTCACCTCTTCCCTCTCAGGTGTGACTTGACAATGATCCAGGCGGGACCAACATCGCAGAGCCGTCTTCAGGAGTGCACTGCGATGCAGAGGGGCACTGCGATGCAGAGGGGCACTGCGATGCAGAGGGGCACTGCGATGCGGCCAAAGCTTGTGTATTTACCTATCTGCGTCCACAGGGGGTTGATTCATAGCCCCTTGTACCTGTAATATGATTAATCGAGTGTGAACAAGATCGGAAGCATCGACGTAATTTACTACCTTCGCTCTTTGAGTAACGGGATTGAAAAAACGGAGGGAGGGAGAAGATGACAGAAGTGAATTGAAGAGGCGAAGGAGGGGGGGAAGGAGGAAAGGAGACAACAGAAGGAAAAACACGAAAGTAACAACGGGAAGGAGGGAAGAAGATGAAAGATAGAACTGAAGAAGGGAGAAAATAATGGAAATCGAGATCAGGAGAAAGGGAGGAAGGCAGATAAGAGGGAAAATAGAATGAATGAATAGAAGACTAGAAAATTAGGAAAGGGCGGAAGAGAGTGAATAGGGAAGAGAGAGAGAGAGAGAGAGAGAGAGAGAGAGAGAGAGAGAGAGATTACCAAAGTAGAAACTTCGAACTTTGCTTTCATTATCCTTCCTGCACAGATACCTCGATGTCGGTGAGGGGCTTTTGATCCAAAGAACTGGAGCTACCTCTTATTTCGGTGGATTAAATACCTTCCATTCCCCGAGGCGCTGTATGACTCCTGCGTATTTAGCGCTTACTCCATGAAATAAATAGCTTTTTCTTTTCTTCATATGCCTTCGGCTGTGGGTTGCCCGTGTCACCACCTCTGCAACTACCAGCACCACCACCACAACTATCACCACCACAACTACCACCACCACAACTACCACCACCACCACAACTACCACCACCACCACCACAACTACCACCACCACCACCACAACTACCACCACCACCACCACAACTACCACCACCACCACCACCATTACCACCACCACCACCACCACAACCAGCAGCAGCAGCAGCACCACCACCACCACAACCACCAGCATCACCACCACAACCACCAGCATCACCACCACAACCACCAGCATCACCACCACAACCACCAGCATCACCACCACAACCAGCAGCAGCACCACCACCACCACCACAACCACCAGCATCACCACCACAATCACCAGCTTCACATCAGACACTAACACCAACCTTCAACTTTTCTCTCCTGGACTCAAACACTTTGATAATACAAGATAGATATTCCTTTTTCTGCTATTTTCCCCATGTACTTAAATATACCACCACCACCACCACCACCACCACCACCACCACCACCACCACTACCACCACCACCACCTGATGGGCAGCTGGAGCAGAGAAGTCAACCAACTGTGTTATCGCTCCCTGCTCTACCAATCATCCGGTAAAGTCAACAAACTGCATGCCGAGGTTTCTCGCAGTTAAAATAAACATAAAAAACATTGCACCCGGGAAGTGCTTAGGTAAAACGCTTCTATGTTAACTTAGTTTAGCAGAATAATCGAGAGGATTTGGAAGGTAATGGCAGCGCGATAGATGCGTGATAATGCCCTACTTTCACTTTTATAAACAAGGCTGAGGGACTGATTACCTCGTATATTGTATATATACTTCTACAGTCTTCCCATTATGTCCTGGAATTTGTGTTGATAAAGTCACTATATGGGCGAAACGTCTACAGATAAAGATTCCGAGATGTTGCACATATGTGTAACTCTTCATCTTGTAGGTATTGTATTATGACTGTAATAAAAAAGGAGCGCTAAACCTACAAGGGTCATACAGCGCAGGTAGGTACTGCATAACATTTATGTACAAGATGAATACAAGAGTGGGAAGTGTTACTCTTGTATACACGAAGCGTACACAGACGTTGCTCCCATAACCACTTCGTAAGATCAGGTGTAAATACACAATATACAAATAATGCGCACAGAGAAAAGCTTACGGCGACGTTTCGGTCCGACTTGGACCATTTACAAGTCACACTAACACAAGACAGTGAGGGAGCCAGTATATATAGGCGAGGTAGACAAGTACGGGAGAAAGAGAAGAAGGAAGAAGAGGAGTAGTGGTAGAGGTAATGCTGGTAGTGGAAGTAGCCCTTAATAACTAGAGCAAATGTTTGAGAAAGCTCCACGAATTGTCGCAACCCTCGAAATAAATAATATTAGGGAACCTCTGTTTCGGCCTCTGGCCCCCCGTAACCCTTAAAACCAACAAAAACGACAAGATTCAACATTGTATATGAGAGTTCTGCCCTCAGTAACTCTTAAAAGTCACTGGAATGAACGCTTGACTTCGTAACCCTTAAACCCAACAGTAATAATAATACCAGGACTGATCTCCCGATGTGGCCCTTGGCCAACAGTAATGTGTAAAAATAAAATTATGATTTTAATCCACTGCGGCTCCTATAGCGCCTTAAAAACTCACTCGCGGAATTAACTTCCGACCCAGTCCTTGGATGGCTATAACCAGTAAAACAACAAATAACAGGAATGAGCCTCAATACAGTCTTTTGGCCTCTGTAAACCTTGAAACCAAGTACAACAGGAATGGACTTCCAGCACGGCCCTCTGGACTGTCATTTATATATAGTCAAAAGGTGTACCTGTTCCAATACTGATCATTGTTAAAACCCACTTGTTACACTTCCCCTTTTGAAACCTTTTTACATACAAAACATTTTGTGTCTCCTCACGAGATACTCTTTGATCCAATGTAATTCGTTCCCTGTTACTCCTGTCTGCTCCTCAAGTTCTTGTCCCAGAATTTTATGACATTGTATCAAGGCTCTCTATACTACTTTGTCATAAAACTTCATCAGGTTTGTAAAACAAGATATGTCATCTCTAATCGGTACTGGTTATTACTTATGAAACCACTTCTTTCCAAGGACTCCATCAGTCTCCCTCTGATTATTTTCTTTATTAAATAATAGAATCAACGTCAGTAATACTGGTCTCTACGTGGACGCTTCCTGTCTCCCTAAATATTGGGACAACATCAGCTCTCTTCCAGATCCCTAGCAACTGTAAGTATTTGTTGATATGTTGTAGATAGAGCTGGTGGTTCACACATTGCTTCTGTTCCCTTTCACAGAATCCATGGTAACACTGTGTTAGTTTCCATTGCTTTTGATGCATTCTGCCCCCATTTTTTTTTCATCTCCTTCCTGTTGTGTTCATGGTGTTCAGAATGAGAAAATGTACTTTTTTTTCTTTGAGTCTCTAGTATTACCACTATTTTCGCTGAGAACACCTTTTTTAAATAGTTTAAAATATGTGTGTGTGTGTGTGTGTGTGGTCCTGAGTAAATGAATGTTTGTATCGTCCAGAGTGTTGAATAACCATCCAGCTCCAGCGCCCAGCAAATCCTCAACCCTCCTCCCTTCCCATCATCTGCATTTAGAAAACAGCGTTCTATCATAACACTCAAACACACATATATACATATACACACACATGTATATATATATATATATATATATATATATATATATATATATATATATATATATATATATATATATATATATATATATATATTATATGCAACAATGAGTTAGATAAGAAGCTTAGATGGTATAGAAGATAGCTTGGTAAGGGGGGATTTTATACAATTGCTTGGCTGGAGTTGTTTCCCCTGCCCCAGTGGGTTATAATGTAATGTGTGCGTGTGTTATTGAGACACACCCTCTCGTGTCATGTGTCGCTCGTGTCATGTGTCGCTCGTGTCATGTTGTGTGCGAATTTCAACGTGACGTGGTCGACTTAATATTTGACCTGACACCCCGGGGTCATTTTAATGCTTGACCTGACACCCCGGGGTCACAGCTACAGGAATATTGCATTGCATTTGCAGGCAGCATGTGATGCTTCACAGGTCTGAGCTTATCCGCGGCTTATCCACACGAGACCTGAATATACGTAACATTCAGAGTTTCCTTTTCGAGTGAGTAACTTTTGGAGGTGGGTGCCTTGATGCCGGCGAAGGGCTCTTGATCCAAGAACTTGCAGCTACCCTCCCCTTCCTCGGATTGAACCTAAATGGCTCAAATTCCAGAGGAGTTGGATGACTCCTACGGGTCTATCGCTTTCCTTAGATTTCAATAGCAATTCAAGTGAATGTAATTCTCACTTTCGTTGTAAAACTCATGCAATTGCAGGAGTGGGTCCTAACATTTTTTTTTTGTGTGTGTGTGTTTGCAAATAGTGTTCGTATTTTTTAAATGCCTTAGAAACAAACATTAGGCAGATTAGTATAAAATAAATAAGTAGAAACATCATTGAAAAATAAGGGAATAGGAAACCTTACATAGTGTGGATTAAAGAAATAATCAGAACTATAGGTGTATGCCTATCATATACTACTACTACTACTAATATTACTACTACTACTATTACTACTACTACTACTACTACTATTACTACTACTACTACTACTACTACTATTACTACTACTACTACTACTACTATTACTGCTACTACTATTACTAATACTACTAGTACTACTACTACTACTATTACTACTACTGCTACTAATAATAATCATCATCATCATAATAAATAATGAAATAATAGTCTCAACCACAAATACATTGCATTCATAGAGGAGCGTTAAACCCGTAGAGCTCATTCAGCAGCTAGGGAATGGGAGGCAACCAGATTCGATCTAAGTGAGAAGGAACTCCAATTCTTCGAATCAAGAGCCCTTCACCAGCATCAAGGTATTAGAACTCGATTGCCAAATGTACATGTACACATCACTTGGAATCACAAATCCCTTACAGGTCACCAATTCACCCCTTCCCCACCCCCGGTCTGTGATAATGAGGTACAATAAAACGTTTATTAAAATATATTAAACTAGGCACTTTTACTCTCAAACTATTATTTTAAACAAAAAAAAATAATTTTATTGGAAAATTTGAAATTTCGTAAAACTTTTTGCAGTTCCTCTTCTGAGACTATTTCATTTTAAGGTCGAAATCTACAGCCATTCTTCATTTATTATTTCATTCCTGTCTCCAAGTGGGTTTGTTCGTTATCAAGAGAGCGTTGTAGTGTGTACGATGAAGAGTGCGCAGAGTTGCATAGAGTGAATACAGACAGCGTTGTGGTTGCAAGCCTGAGAGGACACAGAGTTGTGCTAGAATAAAAACAGATAGCTTTGTTATGTGTACGCCTGAGAGGACACATAGTCATGAACCAGCTGATGCTGTTTACCAAATGTTTGGAGCAATGTTTGCTTAGTGCATTTATTATTGGCGTTTGCGTAGTCTCCTCCAAAACTTTGTTGTCTCTCTCTCTCTCTCTCTCTCCCTCTTTCTTTAACCCTCTACCTATTTTTATGTTTATAATTTCTGTTTGTATCTTCCTATTTGAAGATCTGGGAAGAGATCTTTACCTCATGAACCTCACCTCTTAAATTTCTACCAGCCGAAATGTCCTCTCTATATTTCTCTGGAGTCCTCTTTCACCGAGTCATCTGTTAGTCTATTGTTTTGCTCTCTTAAAAAAAAATTATGTTATCCCTTTGGCTTATTTGGGGCTGTATTGACCAACAATATTATCCCGGTTTCATTAATTTCTATAGTAAAAATCATATCCTTATCTGCTAAGTTTGTGCCTCAAATTATTGGGTATGCCGTGATCATATCTCCTCTTCTTCATTCTTGCAATGGGGGAAAAACAAGATCTCTCGTTCCTATGTCGTGACTTATGTCCTTAACTCGAACATAAATCTGTAAGTGCTTCTTTAGACTGTTTTTCCAGGTTAATTCTGTATTTTAAAAGGGGTGAGAGTTTCATCTTGCATCTTTGGTCGGTTTATAAGTTTTCAGGTTAATCGAGTACACGAGTGTCAATAATAATGGCAGAATTGCCGACAAAATGTTAGGTAAATAGACAAAGATGCAACTAATGTGACATTTTAGTATGGCAACGTTTCGCTCTCTTGGAGCATTGTCAAGCCGGAGAGCTAAACGTTATCACAATAAAATATCACAGGTAGCTTTTTGACGAAGCTCCTGGAGAGCGAAACGTTGCCACTATAAAATGCCACATTAGTTGCATCTGTGTCCATTTACCTACACGAATATTTGAACCCGCATGTAGCCTGTTCACCACTAGCCCTTTACCAGGCCATGAATCAAATTTGAGAAAGTGCAACATTTGCAACCCATATTCTGATAATATAAGCAATGCTAAGACCTATTTATTTGTGGTCCTTTTTCAAGTTTATTTATTTTTGGTCCATAAAATGGCCTTTTTGGTGGAATCAAATATGAGGCCAATCCCAACAAAGATTAAACTATAGGTGAAAGATTCGCATCATATTTGATGCCATTCCTGACAACGGCATGTGTCTAAAAGAATCATAACAGCTACTAATAACTGATAATAAAAGGCATATATATACATTTAAGGTTTATTAATAAACAACTGGGTTAAACCAAAGGCACAGTAACTTTATTTCAATAATTTTAACACATTTATAGTATTTGACATTATACAAAAATTGCAAAAAATGTTACAAAAATATGGATATGGCACCAAATGAGTATCCTTTCTGTATTTATTGTGACAAACATTTTTATCAGAGGTATTTATGCATCTTGTTTCTTATGGAATTCCACGAAACAATGTCTGGTTGAGTTTAGACAGATTAATCTTGCAGAAGGAACAAGAAAAGGACGAGTAGATCCTTTTGTCGTTGGTGTTGCAATGTTTACATGAAAGTCTCTTTGTAGAAACTGGCCAGTGAGGTAGTGTTTCATCATATTTTGTATCCTCATGATTTCTTTTTCCATAGCGAATGAAATTTTCTTCAATTGAAGAAGACCGTGAAGTTGAACAACTTGGATAGGATCTCATGCTCCTTGGGATTCCCTTGGTTGGCTTTCTTGCTGAATGGGAGATGGAAAACCAGAAATCCTTGAGGTTCATGTATTTCTCTTTCAGAGCAGCACAGTTACGCCTGTACAACAACCAGCCATTGACACAACAAAGATCAATGACATATCCAAACAGCCTCATGTACCAGCGTTTTGCTTTGAGTGGAGACTTGTAGAGGTGCACCAACATATCATTCTTATCTATGCCTCCCATATGGGCATTATAACTCTTTATGACTGCAGGACAGTCAACATCCACCTTTTGTTTGTTCTCCTTGCTGTACCTTCTAGTAGACAAATCTTCATGTTCATCTTCACTTGAAGATGAAGCATCTTGCCGTGGTGGCTCATATTCATCAGCAGAATCCACTTCCTCATTACTGTCACTGTCATCACATAACTCTGGCACAATGTAATCCCTTTTTCTTTGAGCCCTTGATCCATAAAACATTTGTGTTTAACTGAAATGAACAGAAAACACAAAATGAGCATCGAAATTGAGCAAATTTTATATATTTACAAGGTAAAAGCACTCATATATCAATGTATTTGATTCAGCATGCAATTGGTAGCAATTATTGACAAAGATGGCCTTATTGTTATTTGTTAATCCATGATATATGATACCTTCATTGGCAAATATGTTATCACCATTGTCTGTTTTGGCCTCACATATGATACACTCAGTGGCACGTGACATTCTACACTTGTCAGGCCGAGCCTCATAAATGATACCAAAAATGTAAACAAAACTTCAAGTGCATTCATTTGTTACTTATAAATACTTCAGGCAATTCATTTGCATCTCAAAATGAGGATAAAACATTCAATAATGCACTGGAAACACATTCAGTAACTTACCGACATTCTGGAGTGGTGTAAATTGGTGAAATATCAAGAGAGTCAGGCTGGAAATGCTCCTCCTTCAACACTTCAGACAGTACTGAAGACTTCTGGAGCTCCCAGCCAATAGCAGTCGACAACACCCAAGTGACAACACATTCAAGCTCTGCCCAGAAGGCTTGTGATTGGTTGGAGCGAAATTTGAAATCTCTCTGAGGATATGCTTTGTGCTCATGGCGCCATGAAAACCATGCTTTTTGCGCCTCGTATGTGATGCCAGCGCGGTATAGGGCTCAAGAATAAATTAATTTCTAAAGTGGGGGTAAAATCAACTCTCAGTGTATATACGCTGGCATGCACCTCTTGGCGTATATATCCTACGCTTTTCTGAGAATGGGTCGGATGTTTGAGGTGACGGATGTTTTGAAAGTTGCTGTTTAGGCTCCTTGTGCTGGTACCGTTATTTAATCAGTCATGAATAATTATGTATATGTAATTGCCTATTTGTGGTTACCGGTGCATAGCTATTCGCACCGAGTCCAAACTTCCGTAAACAATTTAACGAATGGACTCAAATTAAGTTGTAATAAACAACTGTTGATGAATAAAAGGAAGGGTGGACGAGGGGTTCGAACTGCGGTCCGTAAATTTATCATATATATATATATATATATATATATATATATATATATATATATATATATATATATATATATATATATATATATATATATATATATATATATATATACACGTGTGTGTGTGTGTGTTTTTGTGTTTCCTCGCACAAGTACAGTGTTTGCAAATGTACCCAGCTGATATATGCTAGCCTCTGCATTCAATTTAAAATTAACAAGAAATTCTCACGTGGAAATAAAGCAAAAAAAAAAAAACTTACGCAAACAGCCACGTCATACGAACGCATCGTAAGAATAACACAATGTACATATATACGCTGTGTATGAATATTGTGTAAATGCATTTCAGACTTGAAAGACAAGATGAAAAATATTACGTAACGAATAACGAAAAGAGAGAGAGAGAGAATCGCTATGGATAGAAAAGTTATTCAAAAAGAGGAAGAAAGAAAAGAGAAAAAGAAATAGAACAGAAAATGAAAATATAAATTGAAAAAACGCAAATTCGATAGACAGGGAATGGAGAAGGTGGGGCTTGATGGTGGTGGTGATTGTGGTAGAAAGTGGTGGTGGTACTGTGCCGTTGCGGTGGTGTTTGCGACTGATGGTGGTGGGTGGTGATGGTAAATGTGAGGTTGTATTCAGGACCAGCTGAGGATGCACGAGCGGGTTGGAATTTTTAAGAGCAAACTTATCAGCATCTAACCAATCCATCAGAAAATTCTTAATTTGGATAGAAAAGCCGGAAGGCAGACGCAAGGAACACTGAACGTCAGGAAGAATGGGCTCCCAAACCTGGTGGTCCTTATTCAAGAACTGGCACTTACATTACCTCGATGGTATATTTTCATTACTAAGTCGACAATATAAAAAAAATAAGTCAAAACTAGCGATTAAATTATGACCCCATTAGTAGACCATTTTACAACCTAAATACAAATCCCAAGTCCCATTAGTCACCCTTCATGGTTAGCTGGAAGAACTGTGTCAACGTTTGTCGTACACGACAGTATGTTATTATTATAATCATGGGGGAGCGCTAAACCCGTAGGATTATGCAGCGTCTGCAGGGAGGGGGATGGCTCAATTCAGGGAGCTGAAGCACAGATCCAATTCCCTAGATCAAGAGCCCCTCGCCAGGAGGTATATCTTATATCCCTTGACGCAGAAATGGGTAGCAGGACCAGTCATGGTGAACCCAGAATGGTAATTTGCTATGTACCTAACACGTAGTATATTAACCCATTTGTAAATGAAAGTAAGTGTAGTTTATACACACGAGGAAAAGTAGAGTGATGACTAACTATTAACCAGTGTAATTACTCAATTAATAATAAACTCCTTCCGACAATGTTACGACAAATTACGCAAATCGTGACATTTACTTTGCCATAATTTTGCTGCTGTGTGATCGTCAACAAAGTTTTAGAAACCTCCGCTCTGCCAGCTGGCTTTTCTTCAGGTATTTCAAAATGTGAATGAATTCAAGATCAGTCAGTGTAGTTGCAGCGGATATTGTTGATGTTCTTCACCTGTCGATCTTCAACAACCTATTCCAACTCACCCATTCCCAGCAACCGATTCCTACTAACCCATTCCCCACAACCCATACCCTATTAACTCATTCCCACTAATTCATCCCCAATAACCCATTCTCAGCAAAATTTTCAATTCAAACTATTCCCACCAACCCATTCCCGCCAGTCTATATCCACCTAACCATTACCACCTACCCATTTCCAGCCTCCCATTACCACCTACCCAATGCCAGCCTCCCATATCCTGTCATACGAACGATTGAGTTCTTGTGTTCTTTATTGAAGTAAATATAGTACTATGTGATCTACGTCGAACATCCTCGCTCCCGACCAGGCAAAAATCAGTCGACCGTCCACTCCGTAATTTCCGGCGCTACGTTGCGAGAAATTTTCGACCCCGACAGCAATTTCCGACAGCAGTGAGTGTGTGTGTGTGTGTTTATGTGTGTGTGTGTGTGTTTATGTGTGTGTGTGTGTGTGTGTTTATGTGTGTGTGAGTGTGTGTGTGTGTGTGTGTGTAAACACCCTCCTCTATACCAGAAACATTTCCCAGACTTCGTTCTATGACCTCTTTTAATCCAAAAATAATTTGGCACTTTTCTAAGAATCACAAGACATTTTCGTCTGCCACTTGAATCAGAAAAAAAATCATTATGCTTAGAATCAATCATCAAAATAGCCTAATCCCATTCTTGGTTTTTTTTTTACGAATTAGGAAAAATTTCAACACAAACACACACAAAAAAAAAATTACATTCTTCTGAACTCGATACGCAAAAAAATATTTATTCCCTGGTTTTTTGCAGATCTAATTTTTAATTGAATACAACAAGCATATTTCAATTAATTAAATCGCATCAGATAAACAGAAATAAATGTGCAACTCATAAAAGATTTAGACTAATATGAAAGAGTTGGATTTTTATTATTAGTGAATATTTGAAATGTTAACATATTCATGTTTTTTTTTTATAATACTCGAGTTGAGGCACTTTCATTATACGAAGGATATTGAAAATAGAAATCCATTTTGAGTTTGAACACCGTCCTGCCCAGCCCCGCCTCGACCCTCCCCGACCCGCCATAACCTACCACACATCGCCCCTCCCTGACTATTGCCATCCTAGAATTGTGTGAGTAGCGATATTCTAAGAGTTAGATGACATAGAGTGTGGGTGATATATTAGGTGTGTGTGGGGTGATATACTAAATGTAGGTGGGCGATTTTCTAAGAGTATTTGAGACGATATATTATAAATGTGTGGGAAGATATGCAAAGTGTTTTGACGATAGACCAAATGAAACTTAGAGTAAGATAGTAACCATCTCAAGTGGAAATTTGTTTTTGGACTCTGATTATATAACGGCTCCACACTGATACTTCGTACTCTAAGATTACTTTAAACTACGTGGTGCATTGTGTTTTGAACGACGTTTTGTTTAGGCTCTTCAGCACAGCTCTCACAACAACCATATTTTACATGCTGCTGATGTCAAACAATTTACATACATTTCTGTAGAGAAGTTTGATGTGATATCTAATCCAGTGGTCAGTTTTCTTTCCTTATCTTCATTTTATTGGTCCTATTCGTCTGTTCTTCTTTTCGTGGCTTTGCCGTTTTAGGGGGATGAAATCTAACAGCCACTTTTCCGGATACTTCCTGCTGTCTGAACAAATCTTCCTTCATTTTCCATCGTTCATCGTCAATTCGTATAATTTTGATAACGTTTTCATAATTATTTTCATGTAGATGTTAAATTTATTTGCATTTTGTCTGTTTTCCTTTAGCGTCCCATAAAACTATAATTGTTTCGTGACGAAGTCACCACTAATATACACATTGTAGTTTTCTATTGCATTCAGAAATTCAAGTAATCCCTTCTGTAGAAACTAATTTCATGCAATTTTTTACTCAGGTTGAGCAAATTAGGACTGAAGAAGCCACTCATGGCCAAATGTTTCCTTAATAAATGTGCTGATCAGTGCATAGGTGTGTTTTATTTGCAACTTGTTGCAATCGCAATAAACTTTCCGCTTCAGTAAGTAAGATGGAGATAAATGGCATAAAATAGAGACACGATGGAAAAACTAAACACGGATGCAATATAATGACTAAAGTTCTTTATTGATAAAGTCCAACGCCCACTGTGTGGGATTTGGGCTTTATCAAGTATTTTATTAAGAACTCTTTACCCAAGTAGATCTGTCTGTGACTTGATAAAGCCCACTATTAAACAGAATAACAAAAAATATTGTAAATCTGTGATACATAATAGCGACTACGGTACTGAAAACCTGCTCCTAGGTTGAGGGACTGATTACCTCATGTTCTACATCTCCAGTCTTCTGTACTGTGTTGATAAAGCCACCGATGTGTAAGGAAAATATATCTGTATGATATTTAGTTGTTATAGCTGTATATGGTATGTATTGGTGATAGTTTTGTATAGTGTTTAGTAGTGACTCTTTTGCATCTAAGTCAATTTTATTTAAGTCAATGGAAACTTAGACTTTTGACTTTCAAGAAAATAAATAATAAGGTGTCTTAACAAGACGTCTTGAGTGCGCGATTCTCTCTTGAACTAATTTTTATTATGGGTTATTGTTACAGGGTGTGCGCTGTGCATGATACAACTGCGGGAGTGTTCAGTGCTTTCTCAGAACAACTGCCACAGTGTGCGTGGAAAAATTCATTTATGTACAGTGCAGGACATTTATTAAATGAAACGTTTAGCCACGAATGGCTTCTTCAGTGGCCTGGTGGCTAAAGCTCTCACTTCACACGGCGAGGGTCTGGGTTCGATTCTCGGCGAGGGTAGAAACATTGGGCGTGTTTCTTTCCAACGGTTGTCTATGTTCACCCATCAGTAAAATGGGTACCTGGGAGTTAGTGGACTGGTGTGGGTCGCATCCTGGGACAAAACTGACCTAATTTGCCCGAAATGCTCAGCATAACAAGGGGCTTTCTATATAGTAGTATCACTAGTATGTCATTGATGTCAGCTATGGTCTGTATTTTTTGTACATGTACTTGTAGTAATAAAGATATTATTATTATTATTATTATGATCCATGATTATATTATTGAGGGAACTTAATATTTATAATAAATATACCATCTGTGTTGGGTGTACGGCGCTCACCAAGCACAGACACACAATATACGCCGTTGGAAATAAGGTGAATATACGCCGTTGGAAATAAGGTGAATATACGCCGTTGGAAATAAGGTGAATATACG
The DNA here is from genome assembly GCA_009830355.1 of Cherax destructor. Taxonomy (NCBI): domain Eukaryota; kingdom Metazoa; phylum Arthropoda; class Malacostraca; order Decapoda; family Parastacidae; genus Cherax; species Cherax destructor. The sequence continues at coordinate 393,261 of WNWK01000641.1, forward strand.
CCGTTGGAAATAAGGTGAATATACGCCGTTGGAAATAAGGTGACAGTGCAATAGGTCTCATGTAGAGTCAATACTCCTTCACTAATTATTCCTAAAAACTCTGCCAACATATGCAGGAAAAGTACACGTACGACGTTGCAAATCCAGAAACTTTATAGTTGTTTGGAGGAAAACGAGGCGGAAGTTCTGTTTGGGTAAGAAAAAAATTATGTAAACCAGTTCGCATAAATTTTCTGGTACATTTAGAATGGGAGTTTGTTGGTGTTGAGAAATGAACGCGTCGGGGACTCAGCCATAGTCCAGCAACTTTTCAACTAACTTAGAAGAAGAAGTAGTAGAATAGTGAAAGTTTAGAGCAAAAAATTACTTTTGTATAATTAAAAGTTTTTTGTATGTGCAAAATAAAGGCGGGACTTCAGTTGGCCTTCTTCGGATTTTAAGAAATATTTCATTTTTTTTTTTATCATTTATTTACTAATCAAGAAGCTAAATTCATCAGAATGTGATTGTCTGAATAAAATGGCTCTCAAATAAAATGTAATTTAACTTGTTTGGTTTAGCTGAGAGACAATATTGGTCAAAATTTAAAAAAATACACAGCTAAGTTAGTGTATTCCATTATACATTTTTATCTATCTCTCTTCTGTCTGTCTCTCTCATATATATATATATATATATATATATATATATATATATATATATATATATATATATATATATATATATATATATATATATATATATATATATATATATATATATGTCGTGCCGATTAGGTAAAACTTGCGATTTTGGCTTAAATAGCAACGCTCACCTTGCCATATAAGACAAGTGAAAATTTGTGTATGCAATAATTTCGCCAAAATCATTCTGAACATAACGAAAAAAATATATTTCATTGTGTTTGTTTATTATTAAATTAATGTTAACGTATCTAAAATATATTTAGTTGGGTTAGGCTAAATTAAATTGCGCTTGTAGTAATAAGGTTAAGTAGGTTTTCAAAGTTTCTCTTGGTAAAAATTATAAATTCTTACATTAACATAAATGAAAAAAATATATCTTTAAACGTATAAGAGAAAATTTTAGAAAGGACTTAATTTTAAATGAGTTCTTGCTAATTGACCAGTTTTACCTAATCGGCACGACATATATATCGTTCAGTCTGCCAATCATCTTACTTGAGCGACCTGCCAAACTTATTCTTGACCGCCCGGCCAATCTTGTTGCTTACCGGCCCTGCGACCAGTCTTATTACTGACCGATAAACCAGTGTTAACGCTTACCTCCCGCCCGGACCAGTCTTATTACTGACCGGTCGCTCAGTTTCATTACTGGCCGACTGGCCAGTCTTATCGCTTACCGGTCGGCCAATCTCATTACTGGGACCCACTGATTTTTTTTTGTTTACCCAATTTTGTAGTAGTGGCTGTCACAGTCAGTTCTATTTAATCCGCAACAACCATTTCCACTCTATCACTCCTATTTTCACTGTCATTCCCTTTTCCATTGCCGCTATTACTCCCAATTTCAGTATATTACGTATGTCTACCAGTGCTCCCTAAACTTCATCTTTCTCTTTTCTTTTTCCCAGGTTTATTCTTTACTTGAATTATATTTGCAATTGCTTTTATTTTTAATTTTATTCGTTCTCCATCTCACTGATAGTATGACTGTTTTTTTTTCACTTTGTTCTTTCTGTTTCTCTCTCTCTCACTCTCTTTCTCTCTCTCTCTTCTCTCTCTCTCTCTCTCTCTCTCTCTCTCTCTCTCTCTTCTTCTCTCTCTCTCTCTCTCTCTCTCTCTCTCTCTCTCTCTCTCTCTCTCTCTCTCTCTCTCTACATCTCTTACCTCTAACATCATATTTTTTCTTTCGAAGTGACTAGCTCACTCTGCGTTGAGACTTGTGATCGAACAGAAAGTAATCTCTTTTTTTCTTTTGATTACTGAAAAAGTTAATTTACCCTGGGTTTTTTTTCGTGTGTGCGCGAGTTTTGGGTGTAGCTAATGGACCAGCAGTGAGCAACCGCTTCTTCTTCTTCTTCGTCATTTTATCGTCTTCGCCTTCTTCGTCTCCGTTTCGCCGTTAAACAGATTGTGCATCTGCTGTTAACAAATGATGCGCTGCTGTTGTTACAGTGCTCTGCGATCCTGTTAACGCACTCGTAATGCCGTTAGAAGACTCTCCTCTACTTCTGGAGCACTCTCAACGCACTCGTAATGCCGTTAACAGACTCTTCGCTGCTGTTAATAGATTCAAAATGCTGTTAAGATGCTCTGCACACAATAAACCAACACAAGAGGACAGGCTATTACTGTATCTGGAAAATCCTTCTCATTTTCTTAACTCTCCTCTCACACAGACAGCTCACAGCACGTCGACATTTCTCAGTTTGTAATAATGTCGTTTATTCTTCTTCTAAGACCTTTCAGTTATCTCCCAGACTATTTGCTGCCTTCCCAAGTGTATATGCTAATATCCACTATAATAGTTATGTCACTTTTAACACTTCTCGAGTGGCAAACTTCACCTCTGTCTGTCTGTCTGTGTCTGTCTGTCTATCTCTCTCTCTTACACAGGGTTAGGATAAGGTTTCCTAACTTTATTTACAAGCTAAGAGCTGTTACCTACATCAGCTCATTTCAAAATCTTTTATATTTGTATTGTTATCAGACATACAAACAGGGAAGAGGATGAAGTTGAACCCATTTGTGGGCCAGCGATTTCCTTTGATCACCTGACTTTCTCTCTCTCTCTCTCTCTCTCTCTCTCTCTCTAGATACGTTTCTGCTTCCTCCTCTCCCTAGTCTTATCTTTTCGTTTTCCCCTTCACTGAACTTGACCCCCACCTCTCCTTTCTCGCCTCGTTTTTTCTCTCCTCTTATATCCTTCACTCTATTCTTCCTCCACACCCTCCCCTACTCTCCTGCGCCACACCTTCCTTATTCTCTTCCTCTACGCCCCTTCCCTACATCCATCTTCCACACTACTTCTCCCTAACACTCAGTAAAGTTTGACTTTCTTGAAAGAAAATGAGGAGAATAATTAAAAAAGATAAACCTAAAAACAATTTAAAGTTTTAAATAATAAAGTGAAAAAATAAAATCTTAAAATATAATTTAGTATATAAAGTTAGTTATTCTAAACAAAACACAGAATGTCAATAATAATAATAATAGCTCTTCTAATAATACTAAGACTCTTAACTCTTAATAACTAGCACGTTCCTAACTTTTAACTGAACTTAACAAAACATAGCTTTTAAAATAACCTGCGGATCAACAGTTATTCCAATAATTTTATTACCAATTAATACACCAATTTAACCCATGTAGGGAAGCACTCGCTTCCAAGAACACACTGACCTTTCACATTCACTGGGCACCCGTGGTCATCTCAGCCTGCCGTAGCAACATAGCCACATCATGGGAAAAAACAGCACCTAGCGCCCATAATTAGGATTAGCAATTTATTTTCAAAGCGATTTACAGAAATAGAATGTGAGGGGAGTGAAATGCACTTAGCATCAGGTAAAGACATTTTGATAAGTTCCACCAGTTTATTTAATATCATACTACGTCTTTATTCATTTGCCTTAAAATATGAATGAAAAATTCAATGGTATTTATGATAATTGTACCTATGTGGACCTGCACCTAAATAAAATTACGCACTTACTAACGCATCGGCAAAATTACGCAGTCAAACTCTCACCAGTTATTCACACAGCAAGCTTGCCATAGGAGGTTAGGTAATGTTTGTGAGGAAACAGGACAAGTTCTGTTCTGTTGTATATTCTCTGGTATAATCGCCCGGCCCGGGACTTTCCCAAGAGGTGGCCCGGTCTTGGTTTCCTGTCGAGGGAGTGTCTCAGACCAATGTCTGCCTATCCCCGTTCCCCGCCCCCACGAGGCTCGGAGGGAGAAGTTAGGCGCCTTGGGCTGCCACACTGGGCTCGAAGGGTGTGTCAGCTGCATAGCAGCAGACGATGTCAGGAGGTGCAAAGGCAGCAAGCACTACAGGATCCTTTTGGAGTCACACCCCAGCTTTGGGCGAGTGCTGGGGAAGCTCAAGAATGCCTCTTTCTGTGTGTGTTGCTACTGGTACTACTACAATTGTCCGCCGCAGCACTTTGACAGGACAAGTGTTTCCTGACACGTGTCTTAGTCATATGATGACTAAGCCTGGAGTCGATGTAATCAGTTGAGGTAATCAGTCCATCAGTCTTGAAAAGATGGATGGACTGATTACCTCAAATTCCTTGTGATCTTCACCATTCTTCTTTGTACAGGACTGACGAAGCTACTATGTGGCGAGACGTTTCCTCAGTAAAGATACCGAAGTGTTGCACATGTGCCTAATTTATCAACCTGTACCCATTACATACCCCCATTCCCACCCCTCTCCACGTCACCCCACACCCCTCTTCCCAATCCCCTACTTCCACACCCCTCCTCCCAAAAACCTACTCCCAAACCCCTCCTCCCACACCCCTCCTAGAAACACCCTCCCACACCCCTCCTCCAACACCCCTCCTCCAACACCCCTCCTCCAACACCCCTCCTCCAACACACCTCTTACACCACACCTCCTACATCCACCTACCTTAGGAGGCTCCTCAGGTGACTCCTCGACCGCTATAAAGGGAGAAAATTCAATTTAGACGAAGGTAACATGATGGTGATTACCTTTTTGAGGAGAAACTTGTGTTGGTGACAACTTCTTAACGGGGGTTTACACCAATTTACAAAACACGGCCCAGTTTTTTCCTCTTAGCTTAAAATAACCTACCTAAATATTGTAATTTATCAGCAATATTTATTGGGAACGCGGTAAACCCTTGTGGACTATACAGCGCCTACGGAGTTGCATATAATCATGTTTGATCCAATGATGGGAATGGGACTCCCATTGCAGGACAAGGTCTAATTACAGAGTTCTTTTTTTTGTGGGAGGATATAGTCTAAGCTCCTGGCCCGACTCTTTAATTATTACCAGGGAATCATTATTCCTTGATTCTTAAGCCATGCCATATCCACTCTTGAATATGGGTATGATGGTTGACTCCACAGCATCCCTATTAAGTCATTTCTCGTTTAAAAACATAAGAAAGAAGCACTGCAGTAGGCATACTGGTCCATGCTAGGCAAGTTCAAGTCACATCTACAGGTCCAAGCAGGTCAGGTCCAACTCACACCCACCCACACCCACTCATGTATTTCTCTAACTTATTTTTAGCATCAGTTCATGTTATATTGTGTCTCAGACAGCCTCTAGCTAACTTTCTTTATTTGATAATGAAAAATTTATATCAAATCTTTATACAAAAAATACATAATTTGAAAACCTAACGTATGCATTGTTCTTTGAGTATCGTACATGTCGTAATTATGTCTTACCTTAATAATTTCTTCAGTAGTAATAGTAGTAGTAGCAGCAGTAATATTAATAGTAGTAGTAGTAGCAGCTGAAGTAGTAGTAGCTGTAGTAGTAGTAGTAGAGTAGTATTAGTTGTTGTTGGTGATAGTAACAGCAGAATTAGTTGAACCAACTGAACTTTGAACTTGGCTTCCTATTTTCCTATTAAATATTCAAGACCATTAATGCGATACACTATTTTTATTCAGGCAGTTTTCGAAGTAGACAGTGGGGCCAGAGAGAGAGAGAGTGGAGGGTGGGGAGAGAGCCTTCTGCTCTACTATTCTAACCTCAAAATTTCGACTCTCTTGACCGGGGTTAGCCGAATGACTTCCGGGGGATGGTTTAATACGGCTCTCCGAACCCATTAGAAAATTAAATATTTATCACGACCCTAAGCAATTTTTTATATGCCTGGAATATCACTTCCTGCTATAAATCAGTTTAGCACTATTTAAGTCCAATCAGAATTGAGGAATTAAACTACACCCAATAAATTAGTAATTTATCTTATATTACCAACACCAGAATTTAGGTACATTATTTATAAATATATATATTATATTAAATATATATATTAAAACACGCTTGGCAACAACGTGGTGACACATTCATTCAAAGAACTAAATCTACAGCATGGTATCTACCAGCTGGCGGCTCGAGAGGGTCTGATATTCTTAGGAGTTACTCCTAGGAACGAGGTCAAACACCCATCCACCTTCACTCTGAAATGTCAGAAGGCCGCAGCAGTTTTGTTTGCCTGACCAGTTCTGGAGAGGTCGACCCATCTTTAGAGGGTTCTGGCTGAGATGGCTTGCAGGATGGCTTGCAGGATGGCTTGCAGGATGGCTTGCAGGATCGGTGTTCATGTGGATCCCGGGATCAACTATGACCCACCACATGGATCTCGCTAATGCACTGGGCAAATGTCAGTTCATACCCTACTCTGTCTCTCTCTATTCTCTCTTCTCTCTCTCATCTCTCTCTCTCTCTCTCTCTCTCTCTCTCTCTCTCTCTCTCTCTCTCTCTCTCTCTCTCTCTCTCTCTCTCTCTCTCTCTCTCTCTCTCTCTCTCTCTCTCTCTCTCTCTCTCTCTCTCATAATCCAAGCCCACCCTAGCTTGAAATTGAGTCTTGACCAGTCATCTTACTCTGAGACCTTGCAGTCACTCTCAAGAATAAACAATATTAACCCGTCAAAGAACTGAATCCTCGATACGATGATCGTAGGACGCTTGGATTACATGACACGTTCACCAGAACCTAAGAGAAGCATCATATAAGACAATAACAATCTACCAATATTAAGACCTTTAGCAAGTTGGTTTATCAAGATAAACCTATAAACCTGGAGTATATTAGGTTAAAGCACGTAGAGCTTTAACCCGTCTGAGCGTTGTCGCGTTAAAAGCTTTCTCTGCGCTTCGTATTATTGGTATTAGTAATTTTAATGAAAATTATGAAATTAATAATACTATTTGTATTGTGATGCTACCTTTTCTGCTGATTGATGATGATAATGAGGATGATAATGAGGATGATGATGAGGATGAGGATGATGACACTAAATTATATATGCATACTTCAGAAACTAACCAGTCAGGTTCTGATAACATGATGAATATTTGACAAACAAATATTATTTTTATAGACCTTGTACTAGTGTTTACACGAGTATGGGGAAAAAAATACCCGATACTTGCTATGCATGATTTCCATCCTGGAACAGCGTTCCAGGACAGGAATATTGTGGGAATGGGAATCTCGTACTGGAAGGGTGCTGGAATAGAGCTACCGTCAAAAAAAAAAGGTATTCTCATGTTGAAATGAGGCACGAAGGGCGTTCCAGTCACTGAATGTTACTGAAATACGTTCCGTCCTGGAATATTATTGGAATGACGTTCCTCCTGGAATGATGCTGAAGCGGCATTCCAGTACAGGACAATGCTGTAATTGGAATCTTATACCTGAGAGATGGTGGGATGGGATTCCCTTCAAAGAATGATGATGAAATAAGATGGACGAACTTGAGAATGGCTGGAGAGGGAATTTCATCCAGGAATGACACTGCATTAGGACTTTGGTACATCTGCCTCGGAACAGACTATGGAAATGGTTGTTAGGTTTAAAACCTATCTACTGCACCAGGGATATTAATAGTGCATTTCACCAGTATACTACTAGCCAAAAATAAGTTCTTACATTATTGTTAATCTTTAAATTATATATGCATATATATATATATATATATATATATATATATATATATATATATATATATATATATATATATATATATATATATATATATATATATATATATATATATATGTGTGTGTGTGTGTGTGTGTGTGTGTGTGTGTGTGCGCTCGCCTAATTGTACTCATCTAATTGTGGTTACAGGGGTCGAGTCATAGCTCCTGGCCCCGCCTCTTTACTGGTCGCTACTAGGTCACTCCCTCCCTGCTCCGTGAGCTTTATCATACCTCTTCTTGAAGATACGTATGGATCCTGCCTCCACCACCTCCCTTTCCAGACTATTCCACTTCCTGACAACTCTGTGACTGAAGTAATACTTCGTAACATCCCTGTGACTCATCTGAGTCTTCACCTTCCAACTGTGACCCCTTGTTGGTGTGTCTCATCTCTGAAACATCTTGTCCCTGTCCACCTTGTCGATTTCTGTCAGTATTTTATATGTTATCATGTTCCCCTTGTCCCTCCAGTCTCGTCAGGTCGATTTCCCTTAACCTCTCCTCGTAGGACATGCCCCTTAACTCTGGGACTTGCCTCATTGCAAATCTCTGCACTTTCTCTAATTTCTTGACGTGCTTGGCCAGGTGTGGGTTCTAAACTAGTGCTGCATACTCTAGTATGGGTCTGATGTACAGGGTGTAAAAAGTCATGAACGACTCCTTACTGAGATGTCGGAATGCTGTTCTTAGGTTTGCTAGTCGCCCGTATGTCGCAACAGTTATTTGGTGGATGTGTGTATGTGTGTGCGCTCACCTGTTTGTTCACCTATTTGTGATTGCAAGGGTCGAGACATAGCTCCTGGCCGAGCCTCTTCACTGATCGCTATTAGGTCCACTCTCTCCCTGCTCTATGAGCTTTATCAAACCTCGTCTTAAAACTATGTATGGTTCCTGCCTCCACTATGTCACTTGCCAGACTATTCCACTTCCTGACAACTCTATGACTAAAGAAATAATTCCTAACATCCCTTTGACTCATCTGAGTCTTCAACTTCCAATTGTGACCCCTTGTTGCTGTGTCCCATCTCTGGAACATCCTGTCTCTGTCCACCTTGTCAATTCCTCGCAGTATTTTGTATGTCGTTATCATGTCTCCCCTAACTCTCCTGTCCTCCAGTGGCGTCAGGCCAATTTCCCTAAATTGTGGTGTGTGTGTGTGTGTGTGTGTGTGTGTGTGTGTGTGTGTGTGCGCGCGCGTGTGCGTATGTGTGTGTGTTACTGAACACGATTTGAATAATTATAAATAATTCTTGCTCGTTTAGTCTGGTTTTACCAACACATTTTTTCACAAATTTATGATATATGAATATTAATTTTAGGGAGAATTGGTTTTCACTCAGCGAACGGTAAAATTTCATTATTCAAAGCACACAATTAGGAACGCCTAATGGCTTTATGAGTTTTGTCAATATGGAGTTTTTTATTCATTAATTGGAGGGTGATACACGGGTGGCGAGCAGCGTCGAGGGGGAGTCAGGACCTGAGCTTCCAAGGCTGGTCTCCCAGGCGTCTCTGACTTGTCCTGTGGGGTGTAAAAGTTCGTTTAGTAGTAAAACGAGCATAAAAACACATATCCATACACACACTCACACACACACACACACACATCTCCTGAGGCGCACATCAACCAAATAACTGCTGCAGCATACGGGCGCCTAGCTAACCTAAGAACAGCATTCCGACATCTTAATAAAGAATCGTTCAGGACCCTGTACACTGTGTACGTTAGGCCCATACTGGAGTATGCATCGCCAGTTTGGAACCCACATCTAGCCAAGCACGTAAAGAAGCTAGAGAAAGTGCAAAGGTTTTCAACAAGACTAGTCCCGGAGCTAAGGGGTATGTCCTACGAGGAGAGGTTAAGGGAAATCGACCTGACGACACTGGAGGACAGGAGAGATAGGGGGGACATGATAACGACATATAAGATACTGAGAGAAATTGACAAGGTGGACAGAGACAGAATGTTCCAGAGATGGGACACAGCAACAAGGGGACACAGTTGGAAGTTGAAGACTCAGATGAATCACAGGGATGTTAGGAAGTATTTCTTCAGTCAGTATGACTCAGTTTTTAGCGAGCCGCTAACCAGACTGAAAGTTGAAGACCTAAATGAATTTTTTATGAGATTGCCACAGAACCTGGTAAACGCAAGCATATCTGACATTACCCTGACGCCACATGACTTCGAAAAGGCGATAAATGATATGCCCATGCACTCCGCTCCAGGCCCTGACTCATGGAACTCAGTGTTCATCAAGAACTGCAAGAAGCCCCTATCACGTGCTTTTAACATCCTATGGAGAGGGAGCATGGACACTGGGGTCGTCCCGCAGTTACTAAAAACAACAGACATAGCCCCACTCCACAAAGGCGGCAGGAAAGCAATAGCAAAGAACTACAGACCAATAGCGCTAACGTCCCATATCATAAAAATCTTTGAAAGGGTTCTAAGAAGCAAGATCGCCACTCATCTAGATAACCATCAATTACACAACCCAGGGCAGCATGGGTTTAGAGCAGGTCGCTCCTGTCTGTCCCAACTACTGGACCACTACGACAAGATCCTGGATGCTCTAGAAGACAAACAGAATGCAGATGTTATATACACAAACTTTGCAAAAGCCTTTGATAAGTGTGACCATGGTGTAATAGCACACAAAATGCGTGATAAAGGAATAACAGGAAAAGTTGGTAGATGGATCTATAATTTCTGAACAAGTAGAACACAAAGAGTAGTAGTCAACAGAGTAAAGTCTGAGGCAGCTACGGTGAAAAGCTCTGTTCCACAAGGCACAGTACTCGCTCCCATCCTGTTCCTCATCCTTATATCGGACATAGACAGGGATATCAGCCACAGTGCCGTGTCTTCCTTTGGAGATGACACCCGAATCTGCATGACAGTGTCCACCATTGAAGACACTGCAAGACTCCAAGCAGACATCAACCAATTCTTAGTTCATAAGCAAGCACTCTATTAATATTTATCCATGTTATTTTTATTTCCACATATTTTACACAATGTCAGTTACTGTTTCTTTAAGCCTTCTTTGTAGTTATTTTAAAGTTATTTTTATGTTCATGTAATCTTTAATTCTGTTAACAAGAGAATAACAAATCTTCAAACCTTGACCGACCAGATATATTTTCCTATAGACCTGTCTGGCTCGCCTCTCCTCTCCATAGATAAGCAATTTATTACGTAATTTATTACGCAATTTATTACGTACCTAACGATTTTAAAATGACAAAAATATTATTTAACAGAAATACTCTACATTATAGAGAGTTTTTTTTTTTAAAGTGACGGGGGGCGCATTAAAAGATTTCTCCATAACCCCCATTACTTCTGTAGCACCATGGGCAGATGCCTTTCAGTATATACTACTTGGAAAGTATTTTACCTATTCGGCACGACATATATATATATTGCTGTCTTTTTTCTTGTGTTCTTTATCGCTATACAGAGTGCCAGGTTAACCTGTAAGGACTGATGTTTCTAATCATGCAATCCTATTTTAGCTATAAGTCACAGCTCTCTGCACTAACAATGCTTGGCTGAGGTAATCCCGAGAGCTGCTCCGATCGCTCGCCTCCAACAAAGCCATGAAATGGAACAATCCAATCACCAGCTCGACACCTCCATTCACTACTGATTCATGGTTTTGGTTATCTACTGAATGTGTCTTGTCCTAAGCTCACACCTTCCCTTCTTAATTACGAGTACCAGTCTACTCTATTTATTTACTTATCTCCACTAGTTTGATTTATTCATTAGCCAGATCATTATATATGGGATGTTAGGAAGCAATTCTTCAGCCATAGAGTAGTTAGGAAGTGGAATAGTTTAGCGAACGATATAGTGGAGGCGGGAACCATACATAGTTTTAAGACAAGGTATGATAAAGCTCACGGAGCAGGGAGAGCAGAGACCCAGTAGCGGACAGCGCAGAGGCGGGGCCAGGAGCTGAGTCTCGACCCCTGCAACCACAATTAGGTGAGTACACACACACACCTACACACACACACACCTACACACACACACACACCTACACACACACACACCTACACACACACACACACACACACACACACACACACACCTACACACACACACACACACACACACACCTACACACACACACACCTACACACACACACACACACACACACACACACACACCTACACACACACACACACACACACACACACACACACACACACACACACACACACACCTACACACACACACACACACACACACCTACACACACACACACCTACACACACACACACACACACACACACACACATCTCTACTAAGAGTAGTCATGCAGCAAGTGTCTAGGGCCTGCAATGACTATTAGCTACACTCCACCGCTCACAGTGATAACGGCACCAGCTGTGTTAATTCTCCTGCTAACTCGTCTGTGTAGGACGGTGGTGGAGGGCGCTGCCTGCTGCTGCTGCTGCTACTGCTGCTGCTGCTGCTACTGCCTGCTGCTGCTGCTACTGCTGCTACTGCCTGCTGCTATTGCTACTGCAGCTGGTGTTGCTGCGGGTACCGCTCCTTGCTTCATGTAGCTAACACCCACAGTATACGTGTACTCTGTATTAATTTATCACTGTTTACAAAGTAGCTTTCCTGATTGAAGTATATATATATATATATATATATATATATATATATATATATATATATATATATATATATATATATATATATATATATATATATATATATATATATATATATATATATATGTGTGTCGTGCCGATTAGGTAAAACTGGTCAATTAGCAAGAACTCATCTAAAATTAAGTTCTTTCTAAAATTTTCTCTTATACGTTTAAAGATATATTTTTTCATTTATGTTAATGTAAGAATTTATAATTTTGTACCAAGAGAAACTTTGAAAACCTACCTAACCTTATTACAACAAGCGCAATTTAATTTAGCCTAACCCAACTAAATATATTTTAGATACGTTAACATTAATTTAATAATAAACAAACACAATGAAATATATTTTTTCGTTATGTTCAGAATGATTTTCGCGAAATTATTGCATACACAAATTTTCACTTGTCTTATATGGCAAGGTGAGCGTTGCTATATAAGCCAAAATCGCAAGTTTTACCTAATCGGCACGACATATATATATATATATATATATATATATATATATATATATATATATATATATATATTATATATATCCTGCACTAGGTGATGTTTTAGAGAGGTTGCTGTCTGAACTCACTAAATTTTCCAATTTGTGCCTGGCTGCCACTGTCCCGGAGGCCATTAGACCCCTCTTCTTTGGTGCCTCACTATGTGCCCTCCTGAAAAAGGATGGAGGAATCAGGCCCATTACAGTGGGCAACACCCTTCCGCGCCTAGTCACCAAGGCTGCAGGGGAACCCTCTCGCTCCCTTTCTATTCTGTTTGGTCATCAAGGAGGTCACAGAAGCGCTCTCCAGTGAGCTCAATATCTGGTTCTTCGATGATAGTACCGTAGCTGGCACTAAAGAATCTCTCCTAGAGGACTTCAGAAAAATTAAAGACATGGGAGAGAGCATGAGCCTATCTTTATACCCCACCAAAGGTGAAATAGTTTCTACCAATCGACAGATGATCCAGAATATTAGTGCTGTTTTACCAGGAGCACGAGCCATTGATCCAGCAAACAGCGCTCTCCATGGTGCTCCTCTTGGGCCCAGTGCCATTGATCTGATCCTAGAAAAGAAAATCTCAGACCTCAGAACGATGGAAGGCAGGATGAAAGACATCGATACACTTGATGCCTTCTACCTACTCACCAGGTGCCTGTCAATCCCAAAACTTACATACTTCCTGAGATGCTCCCCAGCCTTCAGCAGTCCGAAACTCAAGGAATATGACTCTCTCCTCAAGACCATGCTAGAGAGTGTATTGAATTCTTTCCTTGAAGATGGACAGTGGTTACAAGCCTCACTTCCAGTCAGGCTTGGGGGGCTGGGAGTACGCAAATCCTCCCAGATTACCCTACCAGCTTTCTTATCCTCTTCCATAGTATCAAACGAGTCAATAAAACAAATTCTCCCGGACAACCTCAGTGTCTCAGCAGGAATACAGGACCCTAGCTAAACCAGTGCCAGCACCAAAATCTATTGTAGCAATGGCCTACAAACAGTATAGTTGCGATGGTCCCATCGCTGAAAAGGTACTTACCAACATGCTTAGGGATGTAACATCAGACAGGGAGACTGCTCGTCTCTCTAAGCAGTGAGTGCACATCACTCTGGGGAATTCCTCGAAATAGTTCCCATTTCGGCAATGGGAACACGCCTCGACCCTAAGACTCTCCGTATTGCAGTGGCTCTCCGCCTCGCTGCCCCAATTCACACGGAATATACGTGTATTTGCGGCGATGCACAAACCTACATGGTTTTAACTGCTTCAAAACCAAGGGTTGGCACGCAAGACACAATGAAGTCAACGACATCATAAAGAGAAGCCTTGCTACATCTGGATACCCAGCCGAGAAAGAGCCCCGATCGCTAGCAGCCAACAATACTCACAACCCAGTAAATCGCCCTGATGGAATCACCATCTATCCTTGGAAGAATGGCAAGCTCTTAGCATGGGACTATAGCTGCGTGTCGACGCTGGCTGACACCTACATCCATCACAGTGTTGGGCGACAGAGAGGAGTTGCTGATCACAGGGAGGAGCACAAGATCAGCAAGTACAGGGACATAAGCCAACAGTATCAATTTGTCCCCGTGGGATCATAGACCTTGGGATCATGGGGAAAAAAACGCGACATGCTTCCTTAAAGAACTGGGTTCCAGACTCATCGAGACCACCAGGGACCCAAGGGCGGCTACTTTCATGTTCCAAAGCCTCAGTGTGACCATCCAGAGGGGAAATGCTTGCTGTATACTTGGCTCCCGTCCGGCTCCGGAGGAGCTGGAGAAGATTCATAACCTTTGACATAATGTACCAATGTATTTAGGGGGTGGTAGGAGAAGAAAATATTCAAAGCTCCGGTAAGAATCTTGAGTTTTCCCTGAAGTACGTTTATTCTCTTCTCTGAGAATGAAGCTCTCCATTACAGTTCTAGAGGTGTAAAGGTAGAAAGTTAAAAGTGAACATAGATAAGAGTAAGGTGATGAGGGTATCAAACGATTTAAATAAAGAAAAATTGGATATCTCATTGGAGAGAGGGATTATGGAAGAAGTAAATGTTTTCAGATATTTGGGAGTTGACGTGTCAGCGGATGGGTTTATGAAGGATGAGGTCAACCATAGAATTGATGAAGGAAAAAAGGTGAGTGGTGCATTGAGGTATCTGTGGAGACAAAAAACGTTATCCATGGAGGCAAAGAAGGGAATGTACGAAAGTATAGTGGTACCAACACTCTTATATGGGTGTGAAGCATGGGTTGCAAATGCTGCAGCGAGGAGGAGGCTGGAGGTAGTGGAGATGTCCTGTCTAAGGGCAATGTGTGGTGTAAATATTATGCAGAAAATTCGGAATGTGGAAATTAGGAGAAGGTGTGGAGTTACTAAAAGTATTTGTCAGAGGGCTGAAGAGGGGTTGTTGAGGTGGTTTGGTCATTTAGAGAGAATGGATCAAAGTAGAATGACTTGGAGAGCATATAAATCTGTAGGGAAGGAAGGCGGGGTAGGGGTCGTCCTAGAAAAGGTTGGAGGGAAGGGGTAAAGGAGGTATTGTGGGCGAGGGGCTTGGACTTCCAGCAAGCATGTGTGAGCGTGTTAGATAGGAGTGAATGGAGACGAATGGTTTTTGGGACATGACGATCTGTTGGAGTGTGAGCAGGGTAACATTTTGTGAAGGGATTCAGGGAAACCAGTTAATTGATTTAATTGGACTTGAGTCCTGGAAATGGGAAGTACAATGCCTGCACTTTAAAGGAGGGGTCTGAGATAGTGACAGCTGGGAGGGACTTTTCTCAGCTGTCGTATCTGAGCTCCTCTGCAAAGACAGTGATTATGTATGAGTGTGGTGAAAGTGTTGAATGATGATGAAAGTATTTTCTTTTTGGGGATTTTCTTTCTTTTTGGGTCACCCTGCCTCGGTGGGAGACGGCCGACTTGTTGAAAAAAAAAAAAAAAAAAATATATATATAAAATTCATAAATATATATGAAGAAAGACGTTTTTTAAAAATAGCCTGACATTATTCATCAAAGATTTCAAGTCATTCTCCAGCGTTGAATTATGACCAAAAATGTTAATTTGGCATTTTGCGAAATGCAAAAAATTTTGCTGGGCCTCGACCAGGACTTATGACCAGCATTACCTAGATTAATTTTTTTTCCTCTTTGCTAGTGTGACTTTTATTCTTTATACAGAGAAACATAAGCGCACGCACGCACGCACACACACACACACACACACACACACACACACACACACAAACGATTAGAGAAACTACTGCTACCTACCCCTTCCTCGGATCACTTGCGATTACCTCCCATTTTCCAGGCGCTGTTTCGCTCACATTGCTTTACCGTTTTTCCATGAATCTAACAGTACTGAGACGTCAAATTTAAAAAGTGGGATTTAGAACTTGGTTTCCAGTTTTTTTTAGATAAGCTGGAAAAGATAAAGAAAACGGTTTGGAGGTTGTCTTCTTCACCATAAAATTTATAATTACGAAGAGAATGTAAATGATGATGATAATGATGATGAGAACTAGCATTGCCTGGATGAATAATAATAATAATGATACTACTACTGCTACTACTAATAATAATATAATAATAATAATGAAAATGAAGACGACGATTAAAATGATGTTGATAATGATCACCCTTAATAACAATAATAAAGAATGATAGTGACAGTGAAAGGGAAAATAAATAGGCAGAAACCGGTAGTTGATTCACGCCTCGTATAAATCATTTCGTGCAGAGAGGAACAGAGGAGCGCGAGAGGCAGAAACTAGCCTCTGAAACACGAACCTCCCAAGACAAATCCCTTCCCTGTGCGTCTTCATCCAGACCCACAACGTACAGTCCCTTGAGCTTCAGCTTTGTATTGAGGGGAGAGAAACATCAGCTCTTCAGGGAGAGAAAAGATGTTGCGTTTTTATCTTAAGGAGATGAGATATGTTATATATATATATATATATATATATAGGATGGGGTCCACCTCTGGTGTCAATTGTGGGACCCATTGCCTCGGAGAAGTGGATAAAAAGACTTCAAGGAAGAATATTTAGATTTCTTTCTGAAGCCATTTGAATATTCCACTTCCCTACCACCCCATCTTTTTTTACAAACTTTATTTCAAGACAAAATACAATGGGGAGTAAAACAACATAGATAACAACTCAGAGCTACATGTCAAATACTTCGTCCAACTCCCCGGCAGTGGGCCGCGTGCCCAGAATACTGCAGGCATTTCCCTCTGGATCGCAACACTGAGTCTCTGAAAGAGGAAGCTGGTCGCCCTGTGGTCCTTGGTTTCTATGATGAGTTTTCCACCCAGCTCCTTGAGAAACTTTAGAGCACACTTGCCCCATGCTCCATGGGTCTCCGACCCTATTGGGATGAAGTTATAGCAAGAGGGAAGGTCTTCATATTTGCGGGTCTTCTGGGTCTCCCTGTGGCTGGCAGCTCCACCCCTTCGGCTAAGGAGTGTGGCAGGTAGGTGTCTGCCAATGTGGCAGCACAGGTGTAGTCCCAAGCAATCTGCTTACCATCCTTCCAGGGTAGCATGGTGGCTCCATCAGGACGCTTTTGACTTCCATCAGACCTCTGCACTTGGGGTTCCCGTTGAGCTGGGCAACGGGCTGTGGCAGGCTTCTCTTTATGATGTCATTGACCTCCTCATGTCTAGCATACTTCCCTTCTGATGTGTGACACACTAGACCATGAAGTCCGAATTGATCAGCCGTCGCCCTGCCGCAAATACACCTATGTTCGGTGAGTATGGGGGCGGCTAGGCGAAGAGCAACACCAATCCGAATGGCCTGTGGGTCGAGTCGAGTGCCCAGAGAGGAATTGGGAACAGCAAGAAGGAAATCTCCTGAGTGTGGTGCCTTCACCGCTAGGAGACGAGCTTTGTCCTTTCCTGAAGCGTTGGTGAGCATTGTGTTGGAAATTTTTTCCATCATCGGTTTGTCCCAGTGGGACTGTTTGTGCTCTTTGGGAGGAGCTGGTCTACTGGAGGAGTCTGCCAGGATGTCCCACTGCACTGCTGCTTCAATGAACTTGGGGTCTTGAGCTCCCACCACACCTCTCAAACGTTCAGGGACAATCTTCTTGACTAATCCACAGGAGGCCAAACACGATGACAGAAATGCAGGTAACGCTACCTGCCTTGCTTTGCGCACCCCTATACCTCCCAGTCGCACTGGGAGGGTTGCCTGCTCCTATTGCTGATCCTCTAGTGATAGATTCAGTGCCTTCTTGAAGGTTGATCTCAGGTGTGCGTCATACTCGTCAAGTGTTGGGTTGTCAAAAGAGGGTGCGCACCTCAAGAAGTAAGTGAGTCTTGGCATAGTAAGACACCTTGTGAGGAGATACAGGGCATCATGGGCATCAAGATCACTTATTCTCTCCTCCATTCTTTTCAGGTCATTCACTTTGTCCTTGAGGACAGTGTCGATGGCGTGGGGACCAGCGTGCTCCCAGGAGGGTACTGTTGGATGGAGTGATAGTAGTGACTTCTGGGAGGATTGTTTGCACCGCATTGATTATTTCCTGATTTGTTGTGATAATTTCACACTTTGAGGGATTAAGGATGAGTCCTAAGGCTTCTCCTGTGTCTTCACCCGTTGTAGGTCCTCTAACAAGGACTCCCAGTACCTGCCAGAGTGCCATCATCCAGGTACCAGATGTTGAGCTCGCTGCATAGGCTGGAAGTTAGTTCTCTTACTGCCAAACAGAAGAGAAGTGGAGCGAGTGGATCACCCTGCTGAACACCCTCAGATGAGGGAATTTCATGTTCCCCAAACAAAAGAGTCGAGGGTTTGCTGTAGCCAGCTGAAATGAAGGGAAAGAGACTGGGGAACCGATCTCGAACGGCTGGCAAGACCACATCTCTCTTCACCATATTAAAGGCATTTCTAAAGTCAAGTTTGACTACGGCCTTTTCTTCTGATAGGTCCCTGATGTAGGCCCTTGCCGCATGAGCTGCGGCTTCACTGCCTTGAGAGACCCCAAAGCCCAGTTGGTGTGGCTGGAGTAAACTGGCAGCTTCTAGGCGAATGTTTCTTACTGCTGCTTTGGCAACTAGGCGGCGAAGGGTGTTACCAACAGCAATGGGTCTGATTCCCCCATCCTTCTTCTTCAAAGCGCATAATGAGGCTCCAAAAAAGAAAGGTTTAATTTATTCTGGGATTCGCCCAGCCAGGCAGTTGTTGACAAAAGTTGTTAATTCGGTGAGGAGAATTGATGCAGATGCTCCGAGTACTGTATTTACCATCTCTTTGAGGTGTTGTGGTCGAATTCCAGTGTAACCTCCTGCAGATCCTGCTGGAAATGACACTATCGCCTTATAGACTTCTGATTCTGGCAAAATTAATTGTTCAGTGATGGGGTCTCCTTCAGGGTTGTTGTTGATGGCTATGGTGTCCCTTGTGGGATGCTTGTCTCTTAGTGCTTGAGCTGTGGTCTCATCTTTGGGAGCTACAGTGTCGTCACTTGTAATTATTCTGATTGCTCCCACTGTGTTGCCTTCTTCGATTTTTTTGCTAACCTGTGCGCAAATTTTTTCGTTTTCAGTGGAATTTTTCTTTGGTCTACCTCTGTGATTCCTGCGATGGTGGGGCAGAGGGACACAATTATCTGTTCTTGGGTAGTTGCGCACTGCCTTGATGACTGAAGTGGTTAGCAGTTTGCCTCGTCTTTCAGGAACTGCAAGACAGACATTGCCAAACAGGAGCAGGTTGCGCCATGCTTTAATGGTGCCTCGGGCTTCTAAATTGGTGGAGCCTCCATTCACCTGCTTAAGAAGGTCTGTGAATTTCCCTGCTGCATATGGGCGAGCTGCTTTAGGAATGTGGGAGAGGGTACTGCTAGCAGTGGATTTGAATGCCAGAAGAAGGTTTTCGCAAGAGAGGAGGTTGCCATTGGGATTGACATCTGCCTGTGGAGGCTGTGGGCTGCTCTCTGCTGGGGGCCTATGTGATCCGGCACACCCATTGTGTGCACGAATAAGGCCATCTCTGTTGCGTGCTCGAAACTCTCCACACACCTGACATGTGCCTCTTCTGTCATTGTTGGGTTCACTGGTTCCCTGGCTTTGTGGCTGGCTGGCTGCATCATCTGCCATACCTCAAACTGTGTGGTAAGCCCGGGGGGCCGTAAGGAAAATGGCACATGACACATACCGAATGTGGTTCATGGTGGTGGTGGTTGAGCATAGGGTCTCCCGTCCTTGAGGTGGGCAGTGGGGGGCGAGGGAGGAATGGGGGATGTGTGATAAGGTAGGCCGACCGGACGCGTCACTATAACAACACTATATGACCGACACACCGCTATATACCACACATGCTATGCGCATACCGTGCGCATACTAAACACATGCTATGAAATATACACTATATACACTATACACACTATACACACTATACACGCGGTGAACAAACACTCCATTATCATAGCATGAGCACACGCTTGCCTGTTTGGGGAAGGGGAAGGGGGGAAATAGTTTGACCCCTCACCCTCTGCCTCCTTCTCCCCCATTAGGCCTTCCCTCACCCACCCATAGGTGACCGTTATGTTCCCTCACTGACTTCACATGCACAACACTTTTCTTGGTTCTAAAGTGGGAGAGGAGATGTAGAGTCTTGTAGCACTTTCCAACACCAGCTGCAGATATTCACACACCAGCCTGTTGATGATCATCCTGGTAGCAGTTCTTGATTGGACGATATTGTGCCAAAACCCCAGAGCAGGATGCCCACAGCCTCTCTCTGGCAGAGGTGCCAGAATATATATATATATATATATATATATATATATATATATATATATATATATATATATATATATATATATATATATATATATATGATATGAAACGATAGTTAAGTAATATTGTATCTATCTACATCCAAGTTCTCCTTGAAAGCCACTAATAGATTCATGCTTCAAATGCTTCTTCTAATCTTCTCTGCTAATGACCACTGGGAAGTTCATGACCCATATCTCAGATTATCCCTCAAAAGGAGACTTACAACAGCTTCTGGCATTACATTCGCCGTAATTACTTTCTCGAATCCTTACGGTATATATTAGAGTCTCTTCTTAGTATGAGTCTGCAAGTCACTTTAGTTTAGAATTAACTAGATACCTAGATTAATCTCTTAATATATGATATTCCTCAGTCCTAGTTTATTATATTAATGGTTTAGTTGATGTTTACTGTTGTGTTCTAAACATAAACTGATAACTCTCTCTTGGCAATTCACATTATCTTCAACAATATTAAAATCTAAGGTGAGTTAGGGAGATAGAATAATTAGAAATACTGTTGCGAGATGTTGAAATGGGAACAGAAGTATGCTTAGCACAAAGAAAAATGAACGTATTAGGTTAAGTAAAGCTCAGGGAGTGAAGATGAGTGAAGTCACTGTGTTAGTAAAGAGGACGTAGATGAGAAAGACCACTGGGATGAATGAGGAAAAGATTGAAATTCTGCATCAAGTTGTGATGTAGTTTTAGAATTATTTGATGCATTTTTTCAATGTGTTTATAAAAAAAGGTAAGACTCTCAGTGACCGCTGGAGTGCACGTACTCACTGAGTTGTGTTTGAAAATGTAGAGTATTCAAAATTAGCTGTCATTTACTGGTTCCTGGTATCTATATCTTAATCATACACACTCATGACTCTATGAATGAAGTTTGCCTTGACAACTACATCATCCAGCACATTATAATTCTTTTGTCTCCATAAGAATAAAAAAAAAACATTTTGAAATAATATTCTTATTCGTTTGTTTATAGCTTCAATCTATGTCCTCTTGTCCCTCAGCTGATATTTCACAGTCTGTTTTATTTTTCTGTGTCGAATCACTTGAGTAGTGAGTATGTCGTCATCACAACTCCACCAGTCCTCTCTTGCAAGGTTGCTAGCTGTCGTTCCTTGAGCCTCTTCTCACACAACAACCCTAACTTTTTCTCAATTACCTACCTTGTTGCACTGCACTTCTTTTGAGAAACATTTAACTAGTTCACATTTGTTCTACGCGATGCTCCTAGCTGCTTCTCTTGTTCCAGTTTGAACCTGCTATTCAAAACTTAGTTAAGACTGTATAATAACTGACTCGTAATGCCTCTCCGTTGATCAATATCTTATATGTCCAGTTTCCGCAGGAAAAAACAGATCTAGTCATGCAGGTACATTTTCTTTCGTTCCTGTTAGTTTTGTACATGTTAGACCAAGAAATTCTTCAATTTCGCTATGTTTCCAGTACTCAATGTATTTTCTAGTCCTCCCAGTGTATCTTTTTTTTGCGATTGAACTCCTTTATGGTCATTTGATTAACATTTGTCATTCATTTTTTTTACTACTATCTCTAAAGTCTTTATCGTGACCCTGTTATTGTTCTCGTAATCTCCTTTTAGTCTCTTATTATTATGTCAGAATTGTATATAACCTTTTTTTTTACAAACTAGTCAAGGAACTTACCTATAGAAAGGTTATTCAGTACCACAATCCACAATCTCTTCACTATTCTATTTTTTTTCCTAGCAATGTGGTATTCCTCGGGGAATATTGCGATGCTTATTATTTCTAAGAACTTAATTATTATCAACTTTGTGTTAGAACTGTGATGTCTGGATTCTCATCTGTTACCATTTTCTTTAGTTATCTGTGTTTGTTTTTAATTATATTTGCATCCATATACTACACTTTTCTCATTATTTCATACTATTTTTCTCATTCTGGGTTATTTTGGATCTCCAGTTTTCGACTTGATTAAGGGACTGAAGCGTGATATGAGAATAGTTGGTGTTTGGATAGAGGAAGGCGGGATAGATAGAGAGAAATGGAAAATTGCTTGGTAAGGGTATGAGTGATGTTAGAATGGAGTGGATGTGAGAGACGTAGAGGGAAGTAGTAGAGAATTTCGCCTACCTACTGAAAGGCTACAGAAAATTACCACGTCAACGCCATCTTTTGGTTATTACCTCAAAACACATTTTGTTTATGCAGTTCCGCAACCCATGTTATTATATATTATAACATAAATGAGTCCTAAGGTTACTAACCAAATTAAAATTGCATATCCATTCATTAATAGTAAAAAAAAAAATGTAAATTTAAGCATTATTAAACTTCTCGTCACTAAGATGGACCTTTTTTTTATAGAGAAAACGTCATGCATGGAGACATGAAGACATGATATAGTTAGAACTCGCACCAAATATTGCAATTAAATACACATTATTTTTCAAAGTTTTCAGGATAGTCCCAAAGTTCATCCCAAGATCAGGTACCAGGCAATCAGATCAAGTTTCAGGTGCTTAAAACAAATTCTAAAAAGTTTTCCATGCATAAAAATAATAATAATAATAATAATAATAATAATAATAATAATAATAATAATAATAATAATAATAATAATAATAATAATAATAATAATAATAATAATAATAATAATAATAATTAATCAATCAATCAATCAATGAACTTTATTTCTGATAATATTACAAAGTGGGGTTTACATATTTTATGGTATTTGTACATTTTATGAAATAATTATTACAAGAAGGCCAATAGTATGCCTAGGTATGCCTAGGCATTTCAGGCAATAATAATAATAATAATAATAAGAAGAAGAAGAAGAAGAAGAAGAAGAAGAAGAAGAAGAAGAAGAAGAAGAAGAAGAAGAAGAAGAAGAAGAAGAAAAATTACAATTATACTATTAGCTACCTATTTTTTCTGTACATATATGTTTATTCCATCCTATTCTTCGTCCAGTAATTTCTTCAGAAATTACTATAATCCTCCTTACCTTTTCCATCTTCCTTTCATCCCTATACTGCCTAATGTCTGTCCGCTCGTCCACATTGCCATTAATCTGTTTGGATGGAACAATATAGATTGAGGGAGAGGTTGTATAAATCTATGGTGGAAGGCAGAAAAGATAGAGGTTGTACCAGGACGGGTAAGAGGAAGTGTGTGAAGGAGGTTTAGAGTGGTAGATTAGTGTGTGTGAACGTGTTAAATGAGAATTAGTAGAGACAAGCGGTTTTATGAGATTTGGTTAGCTGTTGGAGTTGTGAGCAGGATGGGTGTTTTCATGGGTTAGCCGGTCGACAGCTTCAGAGATATAAGAAGTTAAGCATTAATAACAAAAAGGCACAACACCGTGACTGGAACAATACACACACAACCCGCACATATAAAGAGAGGAGCTTACGACGACGTTTCGGCCCGGCCCTGTCTGCCTGCCTATAAATACCCTTCCTCTGTCTCTGTGTGTTAGTGTGACTTTGTAAATGGTCCAAGTCGGGCCGAAACGTCGTCGTAAGCTCCTCTCTTTTATATGTGCAAGTTAAGCATTATCTGTTTAAGAATCTTCCACATCAATCCCGCTCTCCACCACATCACCCTAAAGTAGTTTTCTATCCTCACCTCATACATCTAGATAATATACGATAGTCGAGCTAGGTAGACGTAGATACTGTTCAGCAGATAGTCTCTGTGTGGACATCCAAGTCTATCGCATGTACTCTGGTATACTCAGATACAGTAATTCTCGTGTGCATGAATGATATGCAATAACAGCAAGATGAAAATTAGACACATGTTGTACATGTGTCTAATTTTCACGGTAATTCTCCACTGGATCCCACTACCCTCAGCAAAACTTCACGCTCCACCACACCCCTCCACACTCCACAACACCCCTCAACTTATACCACACCTTTCTATCCCTCCTTCACACGTCCGTCTCCTCCACATCTGCCTCGTGGGGAGGTACAGGAAAAGCACATTTGTGAAGTTTGCAAAAGTTTAGTGAATGCGGCAAGTTCGTTCTTCTTCGATGGAGTATTGTGGCGGCCGACGCTGCTTCTCCAGCCGTGGGCTCTTATTTCTTATCTGTTTCTTGTCTCGCTTCAAGGTGAGTCAGGCATGAAGGCAGGCAGGCAGGCAGGCAGGCAGGCAGGCAGGCAGGCAGGCAGACAGGCACACAGGCAGGCACACAGGCAGGCACACAGACAGGCACGCACGCACGCAGTAGAGTAGGTTATCAGAAAGGCATTACGGCCTGCAAGAAGGTAGACTGGAAAGGATGTAATCAGGTAGGCATGAACACAGGCAGACATGCTGAAAAGCAGCCAAGTAGACATGCAGGTGAACAGACAGGCATTCAAGCAGACAGTGATGGTGGGAGACTTGCATACAGAAGCATGCATGTGAATTGGAGCAAAAATCCTCGAACACCTTAAAACAGGCAAAAAACATAAGCATAACAAATAATAATATCCTGACATGTACACAAAAAAAAATCCTTCTCAAAAAAAATTATTCCTCATAATTTCAAGATATCCTTGCAGGAAGTATACACAATTTCACACACACACACACATACGTATGTATATATATATATATATATATATATATATATATATATATATATATATATATATATATATATATATATATATATATATATATTATATATATATATATATATATATATATATATATAAAACGTGATTATCATTAAGACTCGGCAAAAAAAACGTGTGGATGATAGAGCACGTCCAGATCTCCTTTGGTGGGCGAATGATCCTCCGATTCGGAAAGTTTGGCGATAATTCAGATGAAAGAGAAATTATGGTCTGAATCTTTTCAATCTCTCAGAGACGTTAAGATGTTGAAGCAGAGGAAGATGTAAGGGGTTTAGGTTTACATCAGGGCTGAGGGGTTACTTTTAGAGCTGAGGGGTCACCTCAGGGTTGGGGAGGTTGCTCCTAGTGCTGAGGAGTCGCTCTCAGTCTCAATGGAGTATTGTGGCGGCCGACGCTGCTTCTCCAGCCGTGGCTCTATTTATCTGTTTCGCCCGCTTCAAGGTGAGTCAGGCATGAAGGCAGGCAGGCAGGCAGGCAGGCAGGCAAAGGCAGGCAGGCAGACAGGCACACAGGCAGGCACACAGGCAAGCACACAGACAGGCACGCACGCACGCAGTAGAGTAGGCTATCAGAAAGGCATTACGGCCTGCAAGAAGGTAGACCGAAAGGATGTAATCAGGTAGGCATGAACACAGGCAGACATGCTGAAAGCAGCCAAGTAGACATGCAGGTGAACAGACAGGCATTCAAGCAGACAGTGATGGTGGGAGACTTGCATACAGAAGCATGCATG
>WNWK01000642.1:0-202500 GCA_009830355.1 Cherax destructor
AAGGAAAAACATTGTTGTTGTTGGGGACAGTCAGGTTGGGTACATGGATGGGGTTTTTCATTGATAGGATAGGAGACGGGGGTTTTCCTTTCCTGGGGCTGGGATGGGGGATTTGTTAGCCGTCTGGACGACATAAAAGGAGGTAAGGGGAGAATCCTATTATCTGTCTCAGTGCGGGAGGCAACGATGTTGGCGACGAGGGTGAGGACCTGACTAGCAGGTTTAGGTCGCAATAGACATAATTAGAAAAAGGGGGGAACCCTTATTTGGTTTTTTGCCAAGGGGGGGGTTTGGGGAAAATGAATGGCGTCCAGGGAAATTTGGGTGTCAATTGCTGGCGGGACAAATACTGTAAGGAAAATTCAGTAACATTCATTGAAACTGGGCCCTTTTTTGGCAGAAATAAAATTTGGGGGAGGGGTTTTTCATTTATCCGGTCTGGGGGGGCACGGGGCCCAGGGGGGGGGTTTTTGGGGGGTTTTTTAAACTAGAAATAGTTAGTGGTAGGGGTTTGGGGGGGGAAAAAAACAGGGCCCCAGTGTAAAAAATTTTTTAAAAAGTTGTAGGAGAACTAGTAATAGGCAAAAAAAGGGGTGGATGGGGGAAAAAGTAGTGACACTAGTAAAAGGACAGTAATAGGTAAGTGGAAAACAGGAAGAGGAAGGGTAAAGAAAAAGGAGGGTCTCAAAAATTATATTACCCCAATAGTCGTATTTAGGAATAAGATGGACGAGTTGAGTTTTTCAAGTAGGGAAATTTTGATGTTTTTGCAATAACTGAGACATGGTTTAATATAAAAAAATCGGGACTTGCCTGCCGAATGTAAACATTCAGGGTTTTAAATTGTTCCAAGAGCAAAGTATGGGGGGAAAGGGGGGGGGGGCACTCTATGCCCGGGATCATTTAAATTGTTGCATAAAAACGGGATAAAGTCTGAATTAACACATACAGAGTCTGTCTGGATAGAATTTTCAGAGGGGTGTAAAAAAATTTTTTTTAGGGGGATTTAGTCCCCCCAAAATTAGATGGGGGAAAAAGGGGGGGACTATTTTTTGGGGGAAATTTTTAAGGAAAAGGACACGATAACGTAGTAATTTGGGGGGCTTTAACTTTAGTCAGATTGTTTGGGGAAATTTTATGACAGGGTTTAGAATCAACGATTTTTTAAATAGTTCGGGATTGTTTTTTTAAGCGTTTTTAACAGAACCTAAAGGGGGAAATAACCTACGACTTGGTTCTGGCAAGAAGGGAAAACCCCCTTTTTAATAAAGAAATTACAGAGGAACTGGGGTAAAGGACCAAAGTCAATTCCCTTTTTGCATTGAATGGATGTTGATAGTGGGGATAATTAGTAATGGTCCCAGATTTTCGTTTAGCAGATTAAAAAGGCTTAGAGAACACTTATCAACTGTGGACTGGGGGGAAGAAAGAGGTATCAAATGACAGTTTTCTTAACACTATACAGGCTGCCCAAAGAACATTTATCCCTATAAAAAAATTAACAATAGAAATGACCCAAAATGGATGAATAATAGGCTCAAATATCTTTTTTTGGGAAGAAAGGAATTTATAGGGGTAAAAAAGGTGAGGGGCATCTTATAAAACAGTATACTGACATTAAGAGGGGCGTTAAAAAAAGGGGAAAAAGAAAAAACTAAAGGGACTATGAAATTAAAATTGCTAGGGTTCAAAAAATAACCCAAAAATTTTTTTAGGTTTATAGAACAAAAATTAGGGATAAAATAGGTCCCCTTAAAAATAACTTTGGGGATCTTACTGACAAAAGGGGGAAAGATATGTGCTCTATTTTTTTAAAAAATTTTTTTCTCTCGGTTTTTACACAGGGGAAAAAATTAAAAAATATCCCGTAATTAATTTTTTTTTGAGGCCCAGAAGAAGATAAAAAATTTAAAATCACAGTCACCAAAATGATTAGAAACAGCTGGGGGGAAATAAACAAAAAAAAATCGCCGGGCCTGATGAACTTTTGCAAGGGGGTTTTTAAGGGGAAAAAAAATGGAACCCCTTTTGGGGAACCCCAAAAACTAACATTTTTTAAATTTTTCTCTTCAAACAGGGTAGTGTCTGATATGTGGAAGATGGCTAATGTAATTCCCATTTTTAAAGCAGGGGGCAAGTCACTACCGTCAAACTACCCCCAATAAGCCGACCTCAATTGTGGCAAATTACAGAGTCAATTTTAGCTGATATTATTAGAAGCCCTCTAGATAACCATAATTTGATTAATGATACCCAGCATGATTCACGAGGGGCCGTTCCTGCCTATCTAATTTATTAACCTTCTTCAGTAAAGCTTTTGAGGCCGTTGGACGATAAAGAATTCGATATTGTTATTAATTTGGTAGTTTTGATAGAGTACCGCACCAGAGACTGTTAAAGAAAGTGGCAGCTCATGGCATTGGGGAAAAGTGCTAAATTTTGAAACTCTAATGTATTTATTCTTAAAGTTTAAAGGGTTGTCTCCAACCTTTACATACAGTGGACCCTAGAAATCAACACCAACCTCCCTTTTTTGAAATAAGTTTTTATTGTAAGTGCTTTTTTAGGTGTATTTTTGGGGTCTGAAACGGACTAATCTAATTTACATCATTCCTTATGGGAATATATTCGCTGGTAAACATCACTTGAACAGCATTCTGGAATGAAGAGCTCTTTATTTCCGGGGGGCCACTGTAATACCCTATAATCCCCCCAAACCCAAATTTTTTAAAAAAAATTCCACTTTAAAATGTGCTATAAAGATTTCGAATAATTTTTTTATATAATTTGAGCAATAATTTTTGATATCCTTTTTTTCTTTCAAAATGCTATAGTATATTTTCATAGCTCCTGCACATTTACACTTGAAATAAATACATAGCTTGAACAGCCCAGTACATAAACATATTTTAATCAAAATATTCACCCTATGTTTAATTGTAATTAGACAAATTGTATAAAGTACAGTACAGGAATCTCATCTCCCAGGCAGAAATGAGTTTTGGAAATCATCATTTACATTTACTGTAAATATTTTATCCTTATTGTAGGCAAAAATGGTTGACAAATTGGGAAAAACATAATAATGATGTTTTCATAGTGTCCCTTGCTTATGTGACAGATGTGTTCCTGGTCTTATGGGACATAAAAAAAATTTAAAAGGGAAATTCACATAGAGGAATCCAATATAACATGGTTCTCCAATATAACTCACAAAATGGGTTGTTTTTTAGTTTACCTGGGGAGGGTTCCTGGACAGCAAATTCCACATTTCTTGACTAATGTTGAGCTTAATATGCACAAATAGTGTTTTTTATAGAGTACAAACAAATGTCTAAAAAAAACTGAGAAATAAAAATTTTTTTATAATCCCTAACAGGGACCCCCGGATTACGTACTGCCCAAACTCTAACAATTATGTAAGTGTATTTTTGTAAGTGCTTGTAAATGTATTTTTGGGGTTCTAAAAAAAACCAATCTAATTTTTTCATTATTCCTTTTGGGAATAAATTGTTTGGTAACTGCACTTGAACAGCATTCTGGAACGAATTAATTAATAAAACCGGGGTCCACTATATACTAAAACAAAATTAAAACTTTAAAGTAATTTTTTTTTTTTTCTTATTTTTACAAATAAAGAATATATCAGGGTAGGCACCAAAAGGCCATATACCTAAAATATGTGTGACTGGAAAATAAGGAGGAAAATTTAAAAAAAATTAACTTAATAAGTCTTACTTACCCTTTCTTAAAAACAGCCAACTAGCCTGTCTTTGCTTTATGAACAAGTGAGTACATATATTTTGGAAAGACACATGCAACATCTGGGTATCTTTATTTGTAGATGTTTTACCAACCAGTGGCTTTATCAGTAAAAACAAGGACATAATGTGATGAATTATATACAGAAGATTAGGTAATCAGTCGCCAGAATTAGAGTTGGTGAAGAGCATTAGTGCTCTTCACCAACTCCAAGACAAATTGAAAACTGGTCATAGGATTTGTTCAGCATATGCTAGCTGGATTTTCTACATCCAAATCAGTTTGCTTTTTTTTATTTCTTTCTTATAAATGTCACTATAACCCTTTTGGGAGGATATTGAAGGAGACTTGGTTAAAACACCAAGTGGGTCTGGGGGGAGCCCGTTCAACTCCCAGAGTGAATTTTTGTAGAAATGGGCTGCCCACATGATAGCTAATTCACATAAAGCAAAACATATAAAGTGAGGAAAGCCTGTACTGTATATCAGATTTGATTGATGCCCTATCTAACCCTCTGAGCTGGAGATGCCCCTTTACAGTTTTAATATGTTTATGGGACCATTTAGTGAAAAAAATTTAAATTGAAGAAAAGAAATTAAGAAAATATGATTTTGACTAAGAATGTAAAGACATCATGAGCAGCCATTCACTTCACACTCATATCACTTTAAAAATTGTCTTATCTAGTCATGTAATTTAATTAAGTATTATTTTATTTCCCTCTAGGTGCCTTACTTGCTTCTTGTGCATATCACTAACTTACTGTGTTAACTTATCTGGGATCTTTCTCCTCCCAGCCTTGCCTCTCCCATGCTTGTTGACTGTATACGAGATCCAGTGTTGGATGTTCATGTCAATAACTTACTGTGTTAACCCTGTGGTTTCCTCATCTCAGCCTAACCTTTCCATGCCTGTTGATCGGTGTGAGATATAGTACTGAAAAATATCATAATAGAAGTAGGCTGTATTTGATGGTGGTTCACCAGATTATAGGTTTTCCCAAATCTTGCATTGTGATGTGTTTCTGCACACTTGCTACCAGTTTTCAGGGAATTTTATATTGAAAAAACCGGGACCATCTTTGTAGTACAGTAAACCCTCATTTTAATGAACCTATATTTACAAGACTTCAGAAATACGATAAAATCTGCTGGGTCTTTTGGGATTCAGATACAACAAGATCCAGCAGTTACAGAATTGTCAGTTATTGTTACAATCATGGCATAACAATCTCATCTCTACCCATCACAATTGCTCTTACAAGCCATCTTCTGCTCCCCATTAATTTAAGTCAAGGGTTTACTGTATATGTATTTTGTATTGAATGCAAGTCACAGTCCCATGAATGAAAAATTTGCAACTAACCACAAATTTCCATGAAACTACTTGCTATTTCTTTCATCCTGGATCATTTTCATCTCTAATTTGTGTATTTGTTGTGAATCCTATACTTTAAGTTGGCTTTGCTAAATGCTTCATATCATCCATTATGGTCAAATTATTGCCCCATTATCACACATAAAATTTGGACAGGTCTCTCTCATTTTCCTCAGCATTCGCTGTACATAAAAATTCATAATACTACATATGAATATATGAGAAAAGTTTAAAAAGTGTTGGGAAAAGTATTTAAGATGAAAGTTTTAAGGAGGATTTAAATATTTATAAATTTAAAATTGGAAAAATGTTAAAATCTGGTTTTAGTTACAGAACTTGTATTTTCAAACTTGTAATTTATTCTCTTGTTTTCCTTGCAATTTTCTTTTTGATTTCTGATGTTTTTTTCCCCCCTGTTTTATAGAGGAAGGGTGATTACTTTATTTTTATATGGTAGAAACAAAAAAGGGAATTCATCAGCAATGTGCTTGCAGAAGTTACGCTTTTATTCAACATTTTTTTAAAAAGTTGCAAGTGATATTCAGTTTAGGGAGATAGTGATGTTTGTGTGTTATAATGGTAAAGGTATTAAACTATCAGTATTAACCAAATTTTCTCTTGTGGCATTATAGTAGCTAATGCTCCAAGTTTATGTAGAGGCTTTTTTCAATTTATTAATTATAAACTGTTAAACTCTTCTGTTTATCTGATCTAAGTTTGAAAAGAAAGTTAGGTCAGTCTGTCATGTTAAAACACACTGGAAGGGAAGTAAAGCAGAGATTGTTAAACTCTGAAGAGTGTCTTGTGTCTTTTATGCTGAGTGCTACATTGAGAGCAGAGCTGCATGTAACAAGTGTTTCATAAATGCTATACTGCATTCATTGACCATACCTAAATTTTTGCAAACCACGAACAGTACCCATGAGAGAAACTTTCAACATTATTAACTATACAATTTAGATCAATGGATATTTTCTGACATCACTTAAGTTTACAAATCTTGTGACCATTGTACTGCACCTCCATATGTATTTAGGGGAAATTAATTGGATTATGAAAAGATAGTCCAGACAGGTAGATACAAGAGAACAATAAATATATTGAGAAGTAGTAGAATAGAGTATGATAATTTTTGTTGTATATAAGAACCATAATTTTTGGGGCTACTGTGAATAGGGCTTAGAACAGAAACGTACTGCAGAGAATCTTGTTCTTTGACATCACTCACCCTGCAGCTGCTTGATGGTATGTTGTCTGTTTGTATGTATACCCTTCTAAGATTCTTATTTTCCTCTTTTTGTTTGTATGTTGTGTTCTTATTAATGTTTATCTTTACTAATTCACTTGTTTACCTATCTCTGGTGTAAGCTGCTCTTCCTGCTCTGGTTTCTTTACCTATCTGGTGTAAGCTTTTTCTTTCTTCATTTTCTTTACTTATCTCTGGCATAAGCTTCTTCCTCCTACAGTTTCTTTACACATCTCTGGCATAAACATACTAAAAAAGCCTCTTTTATGTATACTTATTACTTTTTAGAGCAAGCAATGAACAGTCATTTAAATGGTCTTAAATGCTTAAGACTTACTCGATGCTTTTCTTGTAATTTAAAGGAAGTTTTTATTGATGGAGAGATATGAAGTTTCTTTACCTCACTCACACCCTTACACCTCACTTTACTTCCCTACTTCTCACTCTGCACCCCTACTCCTCACTTTGCACCCTACTCCTCACTCTGCACCCCTACACCTCACTCCATATCACCTATACGTACTTCACTCTACACCTCACTCCACACTCCTACACCTCACTCTACACCACAATACCAGGTCTTGAGTCAAAACACAAACATGCATAAACATGTTTTCATATACATATTGTACTGTAATGTACTACAAGTATTAATATAAAAGTATTTCACTAACTTTAAATGAAATTTAAATATACATATGTATGTTAGATACAGTATATATACCCTGTATGCAATACTGTATATATATAATAAAAACAGTATAATATATACCATGTAATGCAGTACTGCACTGTATATATAAGAGAGTACAGTATATACAGTACAGTATAGTATAGGTACATCATTTCAAGAGTTGAGCATAGTGATTGTGTTGGGAGGGGAGAGAGTGGGTCATTTTCCCGGCCACACTGCATAACTTAACATCACACAGTACTACATTAATAATGTAACTTGAAAATAATATTCAACTGTCTAGTGCTAAGTATATATTTGCATGAATAACTCAAGTATAATGAACACTTGTCAATGCTCAGTAATAATCCACATGGAGACAGAAACTCAGGAGACTGAAGTCGACCCCCAGAAGGAGGTCAAAATACGCAGCTCAATCAATCTGTCGAGTTTCTGTCTCCTTGTGGGGCATTATTGAGCATATATTTGTATATGTACAGTACATAGTGGCTTATGGCCACATAACCCCCAAAACGTAACAAAAAATACAATAAAATATAAAGTAACATTTAGTATTACTGATGAACTGAGAGAGAACATGCCATGAGCATATGTTTACAAGTACAGCACTCATTCTGGCATCCTGTTATTTCTCTGTCATATTTTAGACAATCTGTGCCTGGTTCCTTGGTCTGTGGAACACAGGAGACACTCCTCTGTAGCAGGTACACAACAGCTTACTAAAGTACCTGAACATTTAATTCAAGAATGTTCATAATAAATATAGTGGAACCTCGGTTTTCGTGATTAATCCGTTCTAAAAGACTGACGAAAACCGAATCGACGAAAACTGAAGCAATATTTCCCATAAGAAATAATGTAAATCCAATTAATCTGTTCCAGACACCCAAAAATATTAACAAAAAATACATTATATAGATAATAACTATAGTTTTACATACAGAAAACAATGAGAAATAAATATAAATGACTAATAAAATGGATAAATGAACATTTTACCTTTATTGAAGACTCATGTTGGCATATGGAAGATGGAGAGGAAGGAGGAGAGGTTATTGTTTGGAAGGGGAATCCCCTTCCATAAGGACTTCAGGTATCATTTGTCAAACCAGCCTCTGCTGGCCTTAAATTCACTAACAGCAGCACTCGTTCCAGGCATTTTCTTTGCGAGATCTGCCTTTTCGCAAATTATCGTCTCCAAAACACTACTGGGGCATACGAAAACTGAGGTTCCACTGTACCATGTTAACCAATTGGTCTATTTTTTGATAATAAATATGTAACAAAGAAGTTGTTATTCATGTTGCTGTGCCACTTCAGTTGCATGGTTAAGGTTTAAAAGGTTAAAAAATGTGTAATCATCAGGAATTTTTTAGGTTAGTGTATGTGAAGATAAAATTACATTTTATAAGTGGCAGAGATAGCAAGGGTGGAGATGGAACTCTTAGTTTAAAGCACGAATTAGGAGAGCAGTAAGTGGTGAGTGAAAGTGTAAATGGTAACTCCATAAGAAAAACTTATTGAGCTGGTGCAAGAATGAAAAAATAAAACATTAGCAGGTCAACTTTTCATACTGGCTAGCCAAAAACTTGTCATTATAGTATTGCATTCATTACAGTATTATAAATAACCTTTTGGTGATTAGTCATCTTAATGCTACATATCAAAGTTAAATGTAATTTTGATACAAATCTTTCATGTTTTGTATTTCTGTGGTGCATATTTAGTTTAAGGAGTAATTTTGTTGCCAGACATAGGAGCTTAATATGTTCTCATATATCACAGTTATCTATATAGTTATAGATACATAGTGTCAACTACAAGGAGCTTCACTCATCTATGTTATCATACCTGGAATATACCTGGAGAGAGTTTCGGGGATCAACACCCTTGCGGCCCAGTCTGTGACCAGGCCTTGTGGTGGATCAGCTAGGTGACATCTGTTGTACTTTGATGAATATATTTCAGATACAGGGTTTATTACAATTCTTCATTATAAACATGTAATAGAAATATTTAATAATATTAATTCTATGGATAATTAGTGGAATCTTTTGTATACAGACCAAGAAAATATTGAGTTAAGATTCCCTCTTGTATTTAGGAAGGAAACAGAATGTTACCTAAAGAAAGTCTAATAAATATTCCAGTCAGAAATCTGCCTCTGACTAGCATAATACATTTGACGGCAGTGTTAACACTGTCAGTTTCAGTATAATTTACAGTAGTACGTATATAGTATAATGTAAAGTGAACCACAGGAGTTGGGATCATTGAGCTGGTGAAGCTGTGAAGAATTTCTTCAAATTTCCTCACGTGTCTGAACCTCCACATGACCACAGCTGAGAAAACACAATCTCAGCCTCTCAGCTGGCTAGTAAGGAGAACAGAAAAGCAATGGAAGAGTATTCCACATGCTATAGTGTCCGAAAATCATCACATTTCTTAATCAAGAGGTAGCACAGTCTAAAAATCAGTTTTTACACTATTTTTTATTTACATGCAAAGAACTTTTGTCTTTAATGCATTTTCAAGCACAGCCCTATCTAAGGTATATTAACATTTCTTGGAATGTGACCCACAACAGTAAACTAACACCCAGGTACAGTACCCACTTACTTCTAGGTGTACAAGGAGAATAAATGTAAGTAAATATGTCCAGTGTTTCCACTTAATATTACTTTTTTTTATTTTATTAACACATCGGCCGATTCCCACCAAGGCAGGGTGGCCCGAAAGAAAAACTTTCATCATCATTCACTCCATCACTGTCTTGCCAGGGGGGTGCTTTACACTACAGTTATAAAACTGCAACATTAACACCCTCCTTCAGAGTGCAGACACTGTACTTCCCATCTCCAGGACTCAAGTCCGGCCTGCCGGTTTCCTGAATCCCTTCATAAATGTTACATTGCTCGCACTCCAACAGCACGTCAAATATTAAAAACCATTTGTCTCCATTCACTCCTATCAAATACGTAAAAAATTTACATAATTCAAAATGTGTAGTAAGTTGGTAGACTGGAACCACCCAGAGAGGCATTGTACTGCTGTCTTATACCAGTGTGAAACAAAACCTGTTAAATGTTTTATACCAGCAGGATTGTTGGTCTTTTCTTTCTGTCTCATAAACACGTAAGATGGCAGGTTAATCTTACAAATATTACTTACATCCAGCATATTCCTCATGCATGTGAATGTACAGTATTAGTATACATGTGTAATTGTACTCTGTACACACTGATATAAGAATTCTTCTGATCATTTAAATACAGTGGACCCCGAGTTTCGTAAACCCGAAATCGTACATTTATGTAAGTATAATATTGTAAGTGCTTGTGGAAAAGTATTTTTGGGGGTCTGAAATAGACTAACCTACGTGAAATTTTTCCTTAAGGAGTAAATTCGTTCGGTAATGGCACTTGAGCAGACTTCAGGAGTGAAGTTTTACTAAACTCGGGGTCCACTGTAGTTTGTGTACTTGTAGCATTTCCTTTCAAATTCCATGTGGAAGTGGGTTACAATCCTTCCTCCATAAGCAATGTATGTTATAGAAAATGACTAAAATCTTGGGAGCAAGGAGCTAGTAACTCCTCTCCTGTATCATCTACTTAAAAGACAAAAGAATTTTTACAGTTGGGTTGTTTGAATGTGCATGGATGTAGTACAGATGATAAGAAAGAGCTGACTGCCAATGGTAGATGGCCAGTGCTTAAAAAAAAAATAACTGGACAATCTCTCATAAATTCCTAACAGACCTTCTGGCTTTATCTTAGCATCTTCCATGATTATTAAAAAATACGCATTGTTAACTGTTTGTTTGACGTTGACAGAGGTTGTAGCTGGGATAATATACTAATACCAACCACTTTGTTTATAATAAAACACTTTAATACAGTAAAGACACTTTATATGACAACATTTTGTTTGAAATACAAACATGTAAATCACACAAAA
Organism: Cherax destructor; assembly: GCA_009830355.1. NCBI lineage: Eukaryota > Metazoa > Arthropoda > Malacostraca > Decapoda > Parastacidae > Cherax > Cherax destructor. The sequence continues at coordinate 11,037 of WNWK01000642.1, forward strand.
TGTTGTCTTGTGTAAAGTTTCCATACTGCATTGAATTGCATCATCTTATTCTGATTACAAAGACATAAAAGATGACAAGGGGCTGAGGTTGTGCATCAGTCTGTGTGGCTTGGTGGGTGTTGATGTGTGTAGGCAGCTGCAGGAAACTCACACTTCATAGTTCCATACATTCCATTGTTGTCAATGCATTTTTCTCCTTACTCTAGATCAAGGGTCCCCAACCTACAGCCCGTGGACCACATGTGGCCCTTCTAGGAAATGGATGCAGCCCTCACATGAAATTGTGAATTCACTTTTATGTAGGATCCACACTGCACAGTGTAACAATACCATGTGGCCCTCATGACACATTTGACCACCAAATGTGGCCCACTTGTGTAGGAAGGTTGAGGACCACTGCTCTAGATGTTTATTATGAATTGTATTGGTAGTTTGATGCACTGAGACTAGTGTGGTAGTAACAGGCAGAGTTGTGACTGAAATATTACCCTTTTCTCTGTGGTTTACCTTCATAATTTCCTGTTAACTACATATGTGGAATATTACAAACTTAAGAAGGTAATGTGTTACCTAAAGTTACTCCGCACTCGTTCATAGTACAGCACTGGTATATACCTGTGTAAGAGTCTCCATGGTGATCAGCTGTTAATTACAGGCTGCTGTAAAATTCTGTGAAGGATATAGTAGCTATAGGGAGTGATCTCCCCATGTAACTGTTAATTGTTATATTATAAAGTTATTATATTTGATCTGTACCTTTACTGTATCACTGTTAGAAATGACTCACAATGCTTACAATTATTTTTTATTACTTCATTGCTAGTATGCTTAATGCAGACAAAAATATCTTATTTGGACTTAGCTTTTTTGTAGTGCATCTTATGTGTATACTTTAATAGTACCATACTATAGTTTCTTGGAGGTACTTACTTGTTAGCACTTTCTTGGTGATACCATATTGAAGATACCATCTTGGAGGTGCATGCCTTCCTGGAGGTAGTTTCCTGGAGATATCTTCTTGGAGGTAGTTTCCTGGAGGTAGTTTCCTGGAAGTATCTTCTTGGAAGTAGTTTCCTGGAGGTATCTTCTTGGAGCTATCTTCCTGGAGGTATCTTCTTGAAAGTACATACAATACCTTCTTGAAAGTACCTTCTTCACATTTTTTAGGAGAGATTTCTTGCTTCTTATTTGGTTCACCAAATAAGGTTAAACATATAAACAGTACTTATTAACCTTATGCATGATATATTCTATGTAAATGTTATATAATTTGTGTACAAAACCAGAAACCTATACTATATATCTCTGTGATAATTGATGATACAATACATATTTTCTTCTTCATAAAGTATTTTACATAAGAGGGAATCTGATTGTACAGTATTGTGTCTATGATCTCACTGACATGTTAAATATGTACAGTATTGTGTCTGTGATCTCACTGACATGTTAAATACTCACTGTATTGTGTCTGTGATTTCACTGACATGTTAAATACTCACTGTATTGTGTCTGTGATTTCACTGACACGTTAAATACTCACTGTATCATGTCTGTGATTTCACTGATGTGTTAAATACTCACTAACTCCAGCTATTCTTGCATTTATTATCATAAGGCATCATCTTAATAATAAACATAACAAATACAAATCTTTGTCTGTGTTTTGGTTGCATTGGATTCTTAAACCTGAGGTAAGTGACAGTGTTTTGTTCATCAGAAAATGGCACTTGCTCTCCTGGCACCTGTTTTCAACATGAAAATCTTCATTTCTTTATGAACATACATAGCAGTTACATTGGATGGGTTTGCAATCCTTATAGTATTTGCAATTTTGGCCTGGTGGCAAAAGCTCTCGCTTCGCACAGTGACCTCTTTAAGGGAGGCTCCTTGACGAGGTAAAGAGGCTATCGGTCTGAGGAATTGGACCTTTTGGTCTTCTTCCTCAGACCAAACCTAATTACCCCCCAATCCCCCCTTCCCTTTCCCATTTTCCCCATCCTCCCTTTTACCTTTCCTCCTCCTCTTCATCCCTTCCTTATTTCCTTCCCCTCTTTACCCTGGGAGCTTCTCTCCACAGGCATTCTAGTTCCTAGGTAGGGGGAAGGGTACCGTGGTCTACCCCTTTCCATTGAGGTTCTTGGCGGTGGTGTAGTTTGCCGTGGAATCTGGATCGCCTGGGGATGCCCCTCCCTCTCCGGTCTCCCGGGGGGTGGCTTTGGGTATCTTTCGGGTGACGGGTGTATCTCTTGAGGCCACCTTTCAGATTCCGGGGGTAGTGACCGAAGGAGGTATGCTTTGTGGCGGATATCCGGTCGCCCTCTCTTTTGTCCGCCGAGGTAGCTCGGTGGATGTGAGGTTGCTATCCCGGATCGCCGGTTTACTGGCATGAAGGGTAGGGTATGGCACGGGTTCCATGCTGCATCTGCCCTACTTGCGGTGGTGAGGTCCTCTTGGGCGCGGAGGGTGATTTACGCCCCTTTCATTCCTCCTAAGAGCTATTCCTCCACGTTCCCCCCTTTTTTTATTCTTTTTTTTTATTTTCTTCTCTTTCTTTTTTTTTCTTAAAAACAAAAAGAAAGAAGAAACCTAACCATGGATGCCCTAGCCCGTGAACCTAACCATGGATGCCCTAAACTGTGAGCCTAACCCCGGGCCCCTTCCTGATACCGCACCCAGTACTGACCCTGCCTCGTTAATGGACAACTCTTCGGACATCTCTAATACCCCTGTACCTCTTGCTGGTGCCGGTTCGTCACCTGCTTCAGGTACCAGGGTTCCGACCGGCCCTTTTGACAAGTCTGACCTTCGCTCTTCTCTGACCTTGATTCCGGCTTCTCCGTCAACGGTGCGGCAATTTTCGGATCACTCACCTGTCCCACATCGGACCACCCCTGGTCCCACATTCAAGCGACCAAGACCCTTACATGACGATTCGACACTTCCTTCTCGTTCATCTCAGAAACGACCAACTTGTCACGCACTCCCCTTAAACACTTTGTTTCACACTACTCAATGGACAAAGTTTTTTACTCTAAGACCGACTACTCCAACTACCTATCTTTCCGATCATAGTATTGGTAAAGCTCTCCTACGCCATGTAGGTAAATATATCTCATTTCACGCTCTCAAGAGCGGCACTCGCATCATCACGGTCCAGAATGCTGGCCAAGCTCGCGATCTTTCTCTTCTTACGACCATAGATACTATTTCTATCACTATTGACAAGCATCATTCACTTAATTCTTGTAGTGGTACTGTCATTTTACCCCACACCATTGTCCAACGGAATTTCCAGACATGTGGCGATGACATTTTGGAGCAGCTTGAGCTCCAAGAACTCCCTATCCTTAAAGTTGACACTTTTGTCCTCCCAGCCAATAAGCGAAGACGTTATCCTTGCAATGTCGCTCGTTTAACGTTTGACTGCCGTGAACTCCCACCTTCGGTCTACATTGCAGGTCAACGTTTACAAGTTCGAAAGGTGACCCCTACACCGCAACAGTGTAGAAACTGCTGGCGTTTTGTTCATCCAGCGAAATATTGCAGGTCCATGGCCGAATGCCCAGTCTGTGGTGCCGACGACCATGCCAGTCCTTCTTGTACTCTACCTCCCTCTTGCCTTACCTGTCATGAGGCACATCCATTGTACTCTCGCCGTTGTCAGGTTTACCTGAACGAACGGGAAATTCTTTGTCTCAAAGAAGCGGAAGGCTTCTCGTATGCTATGGCTGTCTCTCATCTACACCTTCAAGGGAGACTTCCCCATATTTGCTATTCCCACATTGCTAAACGTCGCCCCGCTCCTGGGGTCCCAACTTCCCCGGCTTCTTCTATGGTTGCCTCATCCTCAGTCACGAATCCTTTTGATGTTCTTGGCTCCGAGGTCCCTACCTCGGCATCCCATACTGTCCACACTCCTTCCTCTACTCACTCGCACAGTTCTGAGTCTACACGTCCTCGTCCTTCAACTAAACCTCAGCGCCCCCCTTCTCATAAGTCCGGCAAAAAATCCCTATTGACGGGTTCTTCGCCTCCGACTAGTTCTGTAACGTGTGTGGAGGTTCATCCTCCTCCTCGTACACTATCTTCATCCCCTGTCCCCTCCCAAGCCCCTTCGACAGTTTCCTCTTCCATCTCCTCGCCTTCTACTTTAGTACAGTCTATAGACTCCCCGATAGTTGCTTACTCTCCTTCCATTTCTAATGTCATCCCACATTCTGCATCTTTGTCTTCCGAAACACTGGAAGCTATCGCAGAATATATTTCAGAGACTGGAACGATGATGGACACCGCTCCACCTGAGGTTCCTCCTCCTCTCTCTTCTTCGTCTACACCCCTCCTTCCTTCACAACACCCTCCTCCTTCTCTGATTACAGATCTTCCGCTGCCTCCACACGTGGACTTTTCTAACCCTAGTCCATAGATTCCTCTCTCTTCGACTTATATCTTTCTCTCCATAAATCATGGCTTATTTGCAGTGGAATATCCGAGGCCTCAGGTGTTGCTCTCCCAGTTTTCCCCTATTGGGGTCTGTTTGCAAGAACCCAAATTACAATCCACTGTTATCAGGCCCTTTTCAGGCTATGATTTGTTATATTCATCGGATCCTTTTTCCGATGGAACCTTTAACGAAAGTGCTCTTCTTATACGCACTGGTGTTCCATACCGTCAGCTCTATGTTCCTTCTTCCTTACATTACACTGCAGTCCGTATCCACTTGAATAAGTGGTATACACTCTGTTCTTTATATCTCCCCTTCGCGGGCATTATCTATCCCAGATGTTGATTTTCTGGTTTCTTCCTTACCGCCACCCATTCTGTTACTTGGCGATTTTAAAGCACACCATTTTCTCTGGGGAGGGTCGCACTGTGACTCCCGTGGCATTCAGTTGGAGGCATTTCTTGCTTCTCTCCCAATCAATGTTTTAAATATGGGTACTCCTACCCATTTTGATCCTCGAACTCATTCTTTCTCCTGTATCGATCTCTCCATCTGCTCTTCCTCAACAGTCCTTGACTTCACCTGGTCTGTCCTCCCGGACTTACATGACAGCAATCATTTCCCAATCATCCTTAAGTCCCCTTAATTTTTTCCACATTCTCGTTGCCCACGCTGGCAATTTGACCGAGCGAAATGGGACCTTTACGCACATCTTACTGCCTTTCATGAGGTTCCTTCCTCGTCCTCCATTGATGAGGTTTTACATCTCTTTTCGTCCTCCATCTTCACAGCGGCTTCACATTCTATTCCCCAAACCTCAGGCAAGCATTCTCAGAAGTGCGTGCCTTGGTGGTCTCCTCCTTGTGCTCGGGCAGTACGTTTGAAATGCGCTGCATGGGGCAGGTATCGGTATAACAGAACCACAGAGAGACTCCTTGATTTTAAGCAAAAGAGAGCTATTGCTAGCCGTGTCATACGTGACGCTAAACGCACTTGCTGGTGAGATTATGTTTCTACTGTCACTTCGGCTTCCTCGATGAGTGCAGTCTGGAAGAAAGTGCGGAAATTAAGTGGTAAATTCTCCCCCGACCCGGCTCCTGTTCTTCAGGTTGCCGGTGTTGATATAGCACACCCTCTTGCCGTTGCCACTGAAATTGTTAATCATCTGGTCCGCATTTCTCAGGGGCTCCATCTATGCCCCTCGTTCCTTTCTTCTAAATCTGCCAGCGAGTTAAAGCCCTTAGATTTTTTTTCTCTTAGAGAAGAATCTTATAATGTGCCTTTTACCCTTCAAGAACTGGAGGCAACACACTCTGCTTGTCGATCATCGGCAACTGGGCCAGACGGCATACATATTCGTATGCTGCAGCATTTACATCAGTCTGCTCTTACTGTCCTCTTACGACTCTATAATCTTATATGGTCGCAAGGAGTTCTTCCCCAGCTGTGGAAGTCTGCTATTGTTCTCCCTTTTCGCAAGCCGGGTTCTATGAGACGTGATGCCTCCCACTACCGTCCGATCGCTCTTACCAGTGCAGTTTGCAAGGTAATGGAACATCTAGTTAATAGACATTTGATGTGGTATTTAGAGACACAATAGTCTCTCCCCTAGTCAATATGGCTTTCGTAAAGGCCGTTCTGCCATTGACCCCTTACTGCGCTTTGATACGTATATTCGTAATGCCTTCGCTAATAACCACTCAGTTATCGCCATCTTTTTCGACCTTGAGAAGGCTTATGACACAACTTGGAGATATAATATCTTGGCCCAGGCCCACTCCTTAGGCCTCCGAGGCAACCTACCATTCTTCCTTAAGGCCTTCTTAACTGACAGACATTTCCGTGTCCGGGTTAGTAATGATCTTTCCCCGGAATTTGTCCAAGCTGAAGGTGTTCCCCAAGGTTGTGTTCTGAGCACAACACTTTCTCCTTGCTATAAATAATCTGGCATGTGTTCTCCCTTCCAATATTTGGTCATCACTCTATGTGGATGACTTTGCTATAGCTTGTGCAAGTGCTGACTGTCACCTCATTGCAGTTTCCCTCCAGCATGCCATCAACCGGGTTTCTGATTAGGCCACCACTCACTGGTTTAAATTTTCTAGTGGCAAAACTCATCAAATTACGTTTACTAGACGTTCAATGGTCTTTGATCATCCATTGTACATATTTGGCTCACGTATTCCAGAACATGATACAGTCAGGTTTCTCAGCCTCCTGTTTGACCATCGATTGTCCTGGAAACCTCATATTACCTCTCTTAAGGCAACTTGTCACAGCCGGCTGAACCTCCTTAAAACCCTCGCACATCTTGCATGGGGGGCTGATCGTAGAACTCTCCTTCATCTACATTCAGCCCTAATTTTATCAAAACTCGATTATGGTGACCAGATATATTCGGCGGCCTCCCCTGCTACTCTTTCCATCCTTAATCCCATCCATCACCAGGGATTACGCTTATGCCTTGGTGCATTTCGTTCTTTCCCGGTTGAGAGCCTTTATGTAGAAGCGAACATTCCATCCTTGTCCGATCGTCGTGATGCACATTGCATTCGCTATTATGTTCTCTCTCATGACCTCCGCAATCCTTCCATGTATAGGATTGATACAGATGTTAGTAGACGCTCTTTATTTGTTCGTCGCCCCTGCTTACTTCGTCCCTTTTCTCTTCGTCTACATTCACTCCTGTCTTCCCTTCAGCTACCACCTCTATATGTTCATGTGACATCTCCCTTTCCCCTACCCCCTTGGGAAGTTCCTGCTGTCCGTGTCTGTTCTATTCCTCTACCTTGCGCGAAAGCCCGCCTACCTATGGCGGCTTCTCGCTCTTTTTTTCTAGACCACTTCCGTTCTCATTCCCATGCCATTGCAATGTACACCGATGATTCAAAGTCGTCTGACGGCGTCGGATTCGCAGCAGTGTTTCCGGACAGCGTCATGCGAGGGCATCTATTACCCTCGGCTAGCATATTTACGGCTGAATTGTATGCCATTCTTGTGGCACTTATCCGTATTGCATCTATGCCTGTATCACCATTTGTGGTCGTTTCAGACTCCCTTAGTGCTTTACAGGCTATCCATAAAATTGATACACCTCACACCCTAGTTCTTCGTATCCAACTTTGGTTACGCTGTATCTCTAGCAAGCACAAAGATATTGTTTTTTGTTGGGTCCCTGGTCTTGTTGACGTACAGGGCAATGAACAAGCAGATACTGCTGCGCGGTCAGCAGTACATGACTTTCCAGTTTCATATAGAGGTGTTCCTTTTACGGACTATTTTGCAGTCATTGCTACCCACCTTCGCACCCGTTGGCAACAACACTGGTCTGACCTGCTAAATAACAAACTTCATTCTATTAAACCGAGTATAGGTTTCTGGCCTCCTTCTTGTCACCAATGTCGAGGTTGGGAGACTACGCTCTCCCGTCTTCGCATTGGCCACACTCGTCTTACGCACAGGTATCTCATGGAGAGGCTCCCTGCCCCTCTCTGTGAGCATTGTCAGGTTCCAGTGTCTGTTCGACATATTCTGTTGGACTGTCCACTTTATCAACAAGCACGCAGAATTTACCTCCAACGGCGTCTTCGCTCTGCGGCCCTTTCTTTACCTTCCCTTCTTGCTGATGGACCCTCCTTTAATCCTGACTCTCTCGTTGACTTTTTGACAGAAACTGACTTACTACACAAACTGAAGATTATACCTCTAGCACCTCCCTCAGTCCCTTCTACCTCGATCTATTGCTACCCTCTATCCCTGCACTATCCACTGTCCTGCTGCACTCCATACCCTACTAATCATCCATCTCCTGCTTACAATCTATTCTCCCTGCATCCTGTCCTGCCCTGCCGCGCTGTATAACCCTTGTGGTTTAGCGCTTCTTTTGATTATAATAATAATTCGCATGGTGAGGGTCCGGGTTCGATTCCTGACGAAGGGGTGAAAACATTGGACGTGTTTCCTTACACTGGTTGTCTATGTTCACCTATCAGTAAAATGGGTACCCGGGTGCTCGTCAACTTTTGTGGGTTGCATCCTGGGACAAAACTGACCTAATTTGCCTGAAATGCTCTGCATAACAAGGGGCTTTCTATATAGTAGTACAGTGGACCCCTGGTGTTCGTAATTAATTCATTCCAGAATGCTGTTCAAGTGCCATTACCAAACGAATTTGTTCCCATAAGGAATAATGTAAATTAGCTTAGTCCTTTTAGACCCCCAAAAATACACTTACAAAAGCACTTACAAAAATACACTTACATAATTGTTCGAGTTTGGAGCAGTACAAACACCAGGGGTCCACTGTATGTCATTGATGTCAGCTATGGTCTGTATACCTTGTACATGTACTTTTAGTAAATAAAGATATTATTATTATTAGTATTATTATTATTAAATGTAATTTAATACCAATACAGTTTTACATTCAGTAGAAAGCTACTTATTATACAAAGCATTTTGGGGAAACTAATCATAATACAGTGGACCCTCGCTATTCGAACACTCCAAAACTCGCCCTTTTATGTAAGTTTATTATTGTAAGTGCTTTTATAAGTGTATTTTTGGGGGTCTGAAATGGACTAATCTAATTACATCATTCCTTATGGGAATAAATTTGTTTGGTAACAGCACTTGAACAGCATTCTGGAATGAGGGTGAGTTTTGGAGTGTTCGAATAGCAAGGGTCCACTGTATATGAATACAGTGGACCCCCGGTTTACGTAATTAATTCGTTCCAGAATGCTGTTCAAGTGCCATTACCAAACGAATTTGTTCCCATAAAGAATAATGTAAATTAGATTAGTCCTTTTAGACCCCCAAAAATACACTTACAAAAGCACTTACAAAAATACACTTACATAATTGTTTGAGTTTGGAACAGTACGTAAACCGGGGGTCCACTGTATGTCATTGATGTCAGCTATGGTCTGTATACCTTGTACATGTACTTTTAGTAAATAAAGATATTATTATTATTAGTATTATTATTATTAAATGTAATTTAATACCAATACAGTTTTACATTCAGTAGAAAGCTACTTATTATACAAAGCATTTTGGGGAAACTAATCATAATACAGTGGACCCTCGCTATTCGAACACTCCAAAACTCACCCTTTTATGTAAGTTTATTATTGTAAGTGCTTTTATAAGTGTATTTTTGGGGGTCTGAAATGGACTAATCTAATTACATCATTCCTTATGGGAATAAATTTGTTTGGTAACAGCACTTGAACAGCATTCTGGAATGAGGGTGAGTTTTGGAGTGTTCGAATAGCAAGGGTCCACTGTATATGAATACAGTGGACCCCCGGTTTACGTAATTAATTCGTTCCAGAATGCTGTTCAAGTGCCATTACCAAACGAATTTGTTCCCATAAAGAATAATGTAAATTAGATTAGTCCTTTTAGACCCCCAAAAATACACTTACAAAAGCACTTACAAAAATACACTTACATAATTGTTTGAGTTTGGAACAGTACGTAAACCGGGGGTCCACTGTACTTCTTAATTCTAATCCTGGCATATAAATTTAGGCATTGTATGAGAGTATAGTATGAATAATTCTGTCAGTAATTAATTAATTCTTCCTCCATCAAATGATGACCTGTTAACTAGGTAAGAATCCTCTGGCCTGCTAGAGCTAAGGTTTTCATCTTATTTAAAAAAAGCAAAGATTGCTACACAGTAATAATAACAATACCCTTTATTTCTACAAGTACGTGTACAAGGTATAGAAACCATAGCTGACATCAATGACATAATACTATATAAAAAGCCCCTTGTTATGCAAAGCATTTCAGGCAATTAGGTCAGTTTTGTCCCCAGGATGCAACTCATACCAGTCCACTAACATCCAGGTGAACAGGGACAACAGATGTCTTAAGGAAATGCCTGAGTGTTTCCACCCGTACCAAAAATCGAACCACAGACCTCAATGTGTGAGCTGAGTGCACCAGCAACCCAGCTACAGGACACCTCTAGTAGTAGATCCTACAATGATGACACCCTTAAGGGTATCCTTAACAACTTTATGAGTAAGGTTGTACGTAGATGAAGCATGTCGGTGTATGAGGAATTTTATAAATGAAATTATTGGTTCTAAGTACAAGTACTTCATATGTAAGGAAGTGATGATAGTAAGAGCAAACTCACCATTGGAACTCAAGATGGTATTTTGAAAATGGTATAAAATACTGACAAGTTGATGAGTAAGACACATGTGAAACAGTTAGGTATCATTATTGTTGAAATGTCTCACCAACACAGTAGGCTTTTTCAGTCAGATACAGAGGAGACAGCAGAGGCAGTAGAGATGAAAGGACGATGTAATCAGTCCATCACCCTGGAAGACATTCCATGGTCTAGAATGATATTGTTCCAGACCGTGGACCTGGACTCTTCTCCAGGCTGAGGGACTGACTACCTCAAAACTACGTCTTCTGTGTAGGTGAAGTATTTGAACAATAATGATATCTAACAGTTGCACGTGTATCTTACTTATCATCATCAAGATGAGGATATGACTACATTGATGCTAATGAAGAGTTCATGATCCAAGGCATCAGAGCTAACATCCCCCTCCTTGGATAAAGTTTGTTTACAGTTCCTCCTATTCTCTTGATACTCTATGTGACCCCTGTATGTTTAATGCTTCCTCATGAATACATACCACCATTCCCTAGTTGCTGTATGTTACTTATGGGATGAACACTTCACCTTAAACATAGTTATAATCATCACTGGAGTTTTGGTAAACAGTGTCTTGAAACACTATTTCTGCAAGTGAAATGATGAATAAAAGTAACTTTTATTTGTTCAGGTTTTAATTTTTTTTTTTAAATGTAGTAAACTCTCATAATGCCTGTGTGATACATTCCGGAGAATCAGCGCCCTATGACAAATTTGGGTTATGTGAAATGAGGAATGTATAAAAAAATAGGCTTATGTTCCATATCTCTAAATTTACCATACAAATTGTTTTTAATATTGTACAGTGGACCCTCAGTTTTCATTGAAAATTTGTTCCAGAATGCTGTTTCAGTGCCATTACTGAACGAATTTGTTCCCATAAGGACAAATGTAAATTAGATTAGTCGTTTCAGAACCCCAAAAATACACATACAAAAGCTCTTACAAAAATACATTTACATAATTGTTTGAGTTTGGAGGTGAACGAAAACAGAGGGTCCACTGTATTAGGTAAAAATTACTACATTTTATATTGCCCTACTCTTTTGTTAGTTGTTATTTGAGATGGTAAAAGAGGAAACCATACCACGGGTGGGGTTCGAACCCGCGGTCAGAGTCTCAAAACTCCAGACTGTAAGCCACTGGGCCAGCTAGCTTCAATAAGATTCATCCAACTAGGTATATTTCTACACCATAGGACGGTTAGCATAGGCACCACTGTGTCCACAAATGCAAGTTTTTACAGACGAATCTCTCGCTAGCATGGCCGTGACGAACTCTAGCTCAAGTCCCCTTCAAAGCCATCAACATGACTCGCTGACCGCGGGTTAGAACCCCACCAGTGGTATGGTTTGTTTGCAATCGTGTCATTACGATTTCGTGAGTCATGGTAAAAGAGGGTTAGTGAGTCCTACTGGACTAAGTTGGATATAGCAAGGCATATCAGCTGACGCACACTTTACATGTTAATAATGTAAAAATAAAACCACATTGTCTTATCAAATTATATCAAATATGTAAGAACTCGCCACACCAAAGATAAGTAAATATGCATGATGCATATTTGTACAAAGGAGTGTAACAGTTGGGTGAACATGCCAAAAGCCCCTTTATATGCAGAGCATTTTGGGCAAACTTAAGATTAATAAGGCAATAACAGTGCAGTAATTTGTACATATGGTCATTAGGTGATTTACAATGAGTACAAGAAAATTGAATATTTTATTAATTTATGTTATATGGCTTTGATAAGTTAGGTAGAGTAGAATTACAGTTTTAATATAGTACAGTGGTACCTTGACTTACGAGTTTAATTAGTTCCGTGACCGAGCTCGTAACTCAATTTGCTTGTATATCAAATCAATTTTTCTCATTGAAATTAATTGAAATGCCATTAATTCGTTCCAGCCTAAAAAAAAAAAACCCAGGGGCAGGAGAAAATACTTCAATATAACGCTGATATCAACTCTACGGCTTATTTATCTATCAGAATTGATCTAATATGACATAGTAAACATTATAAGTAACATAGAAACATGATACGTATATACTCTAGAATGATTAAACTAGGCCATAATATGGCAAGTGTCCAGGACCAGTCTGAGCATTTAAAATCATTACTGGTCCTTCCTATAACATTTTCTTTGGTCCTGGATAAGAGAAAATGGAGTTTTTGAGAGGCTAACTGCACTAGATCACTAGTGCGGTGATATATGAATATCTCGAAAGTAAGTTATTGACTTATTACATGAAGCCCACCATTTATTATTGAAGTAAATGCAATAATATTGACAAGAATCATAAAAAAATTACAGTGGTACCTCGGTTAACGATATTTTTTCGTTCCAGAATGCTGTTCAAGTGCCATTACCAAACAAATTTATCCCCATAAGGAATAATGTAAAATAGACTAGTCCTTTTAGACCCCCAAAAATACACTTACAAAAGCATTTAAAAAAATAAACTTACATAAAAGGGCGAGTTTGGGGACCATCGTTAACAGAGGTCCCACTGTATTGTTCTACAATTGGCTTGTGGAATATTGGAAATATTCCAAATACAGTGGTACCCCGACTTATGATGGTCCCCAAACTCACCCTTTTATGTAAGTTTATTATTTTAAATGCTTTTGTAAGTGTAATTTTGGGGGTCTAAAAGGACTAGTCTATTTTACATCATTCCTTATGGGGATAAATTCGTTTGGTAATGGCACTTGAACAGCATTCTGGAATGAAAAAATATCGTAAGTCGGGGTACCACTGTACGTATTTTGGGATTTGTGCGGGAGTAAAGGGCAAGATATTTTGCAAATGTCAAAAACTTAGCAACTTTATTTTTTTGTAGAATAACTGAAGATGTAGATGAATGGGTCAGAGAACCGACAAGTTGATAAATTAGACACATATGTAACACTTGGGTATCTTTATTGAGGAAACGTTTCGCCATACAGTGGCTTCATCAGTCCATACAAAGGAGAATCGTGAAAAACAGGAGGAGTTTGAGGTTATCAGTCCCTCAGCCTTGAGTCGATGTAGTCAGTCCATCAATCTCGAAAAGAATACAGCATATGTGCAAAGGAGCAGCTTATATACCGTAGGCAGGAGAGGTGCAGCAGTCGTAGGTGGTGTCACATTTGACCAATGTGGAAGTAGGTCGGGCCCAAGGGTTAGGCAAGTGAAGAATTCTCTGTATTAAGATCCCAAGATTTTGCTGTGTCAGACAGGATGTAGATGAATGGTTCAGAGAACCGACACAGCAACATCTTGGGATCTTAATACCGGGATTTCTTCACTTGCCTAACCCTTGGGCATGACCTACTTCCACATTGGTCAAATGTGACACCACCTACGACTGCTGCACCTCTCCTGCCTACGGTATATAAGCTACTTCTTCGCACATATGCTGTATTCTTTTCAAAATTGATGGACTGACTACATCAACTCAAGCCTGAGGGACTGATAACCTCAAAACTCCTCCTGTTCTTCATGATTCTCCTTTGTATGGACTGATGAAACCATTGTGTGGCGAAACGTTACCTCAATAAAGATACCCAAGTGTTGCATATGTGTCTAATTTATCAATATTTAACGATAATTACCTCTAGTGAGAACATCGCACTAGCATTGTTTTATAAGTACAGTGGAACCCCGGTTAACGAACACCCCGGAAATCGTGCAATTATGTAAGTATAATATTGTAAGTGCTTGTGGAAGTGTATTTTTGGGGGTCTGAAATAGACTAACCTAAATGACATTTTTTCTTAAGGAAGTAAATTCGTTCGGTAATGGCACTTGAGCAGGCTTCTGCAATTAATTTTTTTCGTTAACCTGGTTTCCACTGTACCAAGTCCCAAAACCACCTTTCTTTGTGCCATTTAGGCCGGGATTCTTGCCAAATGTCATTTTCAGTAATTTTTGTTTTTTTCAGTAAATACAGTGGTACCTCGGTTAAGAATATTTTTTCGTTCCAGAATGCTGTTCAAGTGCCATTACCAAACAAATTTATCCCCATAAGGAATAATGTAAAATAGACTAGTCCTTTTAGATCCCCAAAAATACACTTACAAAAGCATTTAAAAAAATAAACTTACATAAAAGGGCGAGTTTGGGGACCATCGTTAACCGAGGTACCACTGTACTTTTTTTTTTCACTCATAACTCGGATTTTGACTCTCAACTCAAAGCAAAAAATCGACCGAGTGACGGCTCATAACTAGGAAAACTCGTAAGTTGTGGCACTCGTAAGTCAAGGTACCACTGTATATAAAAAATACAGTACGTATTACAATTGAACACAATTTAAAACAGTGAAGGTGAAACAATTTTAAGCTTGAGGAAATGATTAAATAGTTGAGCAATCATCAAGCACAATTTACAATAATGAAATATTACAGTTTAGCACAATTTAAAACAATGAAATTGAAACAATTTTAAGTTTTAAGTAATGATTTAAATTATGATAATGTTTGATACAAGGCCAGGTTACTAACCCTCAGAATTAACAATCCGTGCAAAGTCTTGTCTATAATTTTTTTTTATATGGGTGTTTTGTAGAAATAAAGCGTTCATAAGTTACACGTGTATAAATTTTTGAAAACATTAGTTTTGTAAGAAAATTCCATCTAGTGAACATGACTTTCACTGAGGAAGAATGGTGAGAGGCTGGGGGACAGCTCATATTCCATTAAGCAAATTTTGAAAATCTACAAAGGGTACTACCCAATTTTTGCACGTTAAAATGTAAAAACAAAATTCTGTTTTCACTTACTCTATACCTCAGGGTGGGTACGAAGTGCATAATAAAAACAGAAAACTAAAACTCATTCCACTTAACCAGTTTTATATTGAAGAAATATTTACAGGTAATTACTCAACTGACCCTTTGGGTGAGTCGAATGTGTAATTACCTGCCTCACCCTCCTTGTTTATGTAGTAGTATCCCAGGTGAAAGGATTTTCCTTTTCTACTCTGTGTGTTTTTGTTGAATTTTATTTTTTATATTAATGGACTTTTTTTTTTATTTGCATACTGTACTTACATCTTCATTTACGTATATATTTTCTAATTGTTTAATAGTTTACTTCATATTTATATATTTTTATAGTTGTGTTCTTTTCTTTTTAATTCTTTTATTTGGTTGTTTGTATCTGTATGCAGCCCTGCGTCGATCATCTGTAGCAACAGTGTCTCCCCTGATGTCCCAGTTGCTTGATAACTTGCGGGAGAATCGCTCTCGCTTTATAGTTGGAAACTCAAGTGAGGGGTCCTCTCATGCATCCACTGCCCCTGTTCAGTCCACTGGAATCAAGAGGTTTGCTGCAGTTGCCAAAAAAACTGTGGTGAAGGCTTCTGTAATGAGCACCTTGGCTGCTGCGGGACGACCTAACAGGTTATTGTCAGTGTTAAATCCTGAAAACCGGCGACTCTTGGATCTTCAAGGACAAAAATCACCAGAGGTCCCTCGCAAACGACTTATCATTGGCCAGTCTTCATTTGGCCTTGATCGCGATGGACAGTTACTGAATGATGATGATGAGCCTGGAGATGAGAGTCCTGGCAGTCAACCAGAGACCCACGATGATCTGGAAGAAAATGAAGAAACTGGGAACCCCAGAGATGAAGAGGATCCAGAAGAGAGCAGGGAGCATAATTGTCGACACCACACAAGCCTACATCACAAAGACTCAGTATGGTCTATGGCCAGCTCAGCAACTAGCATTGACAGCAGTGAAGAGGAGCTGCGTGATCAACGCCGCCGCCTGCAACTGAGCCTGACTCACCATCCTCTGCCTGCCGATGCTCCTGACACACCCACTACACCAGCAGACTCACTAGATTCTCCTCAACCGGTAATGTTCTGTTGTATGTTACTATCCTTACTTCATCATCTCTTCATTAATTTGGGAACCATGAACAGTTTTATCACTTTATCCTTAAGCCTTTGAGTAACCATCACATAGATCTATGTTATTGATGTCATGGTCCCTCACATAGATCTACATTATTGATGCCAGGGTCACATAGACCTGTTATTGATGTCATGGTCCCTCACATAGATCTACGTTATTGATGCCAGGGTCACTCATATAGCTCTGTTTTGAGCTTAGCTCCCTTAGATAAGCTGTGAGCAGTAAATTTTGGCCTAGATATGAGAGACTGTATATATGAGGTGAGTGTGCACAGTATAATATAAATCTTACCCCCCACACTGCATGATGGAAAAAGCAAGACCTTGACCTTCTTTGATTTAAAATAGCAACTTTGATGTGTTTCCTTGAATAGTTTTTATGGTTTTATCAGCTGTTTCTGAGTATCATTTGAGAGAATGGAAAACCTACTACTGAAATAGAGATGATTTTGGTTGGTTTCAGGAACGGAAGTAGCTTAAAATTGGGCTCAAATTAGCAGAAATACTCGATTTTTGCCAATTTTCTTGAGGACAGGTGATATCTCCCTACACTCCAGGTCTGTTTTATGGGTTTTTAATAGGTCTGATTCACTTACTGGGCTCCCATGAACCATGACCAATCATTCCTGGTTATACTATTTTATTATCCTAGAAATAGGGTAAATCTTTGATTTTTTGTGTGATTATGTATTCAGAATGGAAGGCAAGCGTAATATATGAGAGTCCAAGGGTTGTATTTAATGAACAAAGGAAATTTTGTTTTAGTGCCTGTAATGTCTACATTGTTTATTTTAGACATTTTTTTTTTTTTTTTTTTAATTTGAATTTTTTAATTTTTATAAGATAAGATACTTTATTTCAGCATGATACAATGTTTGTACAAATGTGAAAGACATTTAGGTGTGCATGCAAAAAGCCCCTTAATATACAGAACATTTCAAGCAAACTTAAGACTAACTTAAGATTAATAATGCAATGACAATTTGAGTGATTTTAAACATACAATCTCTAAGGTGAGTGTAAATAAAAAAAATTGTGTAAAATTGGTCAAATTACCAAATTCTGTGCACTTTATAGGGTTGTAATAGTTGAATGGGTGGTTTCTTATACTCAATCAACAGAATGGAAGGCATGCTAGCGAAATAAGAATTTGGTTGTATGGAGCAATGGAATTGGCTTAAAATAGGACTTTAAGTGGGCGAAATCACCAATGTGTAAATTGCACCCAGACTGCTTTGTGGCTGCATAATTCCGTAAGTTTCTATCAAATTTCGTACTTTTGGTGTCATTAGCTAAGTGAAATTGAAATGGGGTGTAGGTGAGATGTCCTGCCACAGAGGTCCGATGATGTTGGGTGAGGGCTGGACCGAGGGCACAGACGGCTACTGTTAATCTCTGCTTTCAGTATTGTTCCAAAATTGTAGATTAATGGTTCAGAGAACCTACAAGTTGATAAATTAGACACATGTATCTTTATTGATTGTGGAAACATTTTGCCACACAGTGGCTTCATCAGTCCATTACAAAGAAGAATGGTAAAGATTAGAAGGAGTTTGAGATAATCAGTCCCTCAGCCTCATTGTTCCAAATTTGTTTGTGTGATAGGTTTTGCTAAAATATATATTCCTCTGTTCTGTGTGATGGTATTTGGGATATGAACAGCTGCAGAGTCTAGGTCCCCCTTTTTGATAGGCATGTCTTTTTTTGTAACACAGATCAGTTTTACAGGCTAAGAACTGTTATCCTACCTCAGCTCATTTCAGCACAAAGCATCCTCAACCCCTGCCAATTTGGCTTCAGGAAAAGCAAAAGCACAAACAACACAATTGTAAAAATGCTAGACCTGCTTTACACAGCACTTGAAAAAATTAATATCCACTAGGACACTTTATCGACCTAAGGAAAGCTTTTGATACAGTAGACCACAGCATCCTACACCACAAATTTGATCATTATGGTATAAGAGGCCATGCACTTACATATTTCAAATCCTACCTTACTAACAGACATTAATACATCTCTATTAAGGACACAACCTCATCAATAAGACCACTGGATACTGGAGTACGACAGGGAAGTGTCCCTTGTCCCCTGCTCTTCCTCTTATACATCAATGATATTCCTAATGTATCACAACACCTTAAGCCTATTCTCTTTGCTGACAACACGACTTATGTCATCTCCCACCCTAATCTTGCCTCACTCAACACTATTGTTAACGAAGAGCTAGTAAAAATATTGACCTGGATGACTGCCAATAAACTAACACTTAATATTGACAAAACCTTCTACATTATGTTTGGGAGTGGAACAGGTGATGCCCAGCTGAACATTATGATTGACAACACTCTTATTGTTAAACATAATGAGGGCAAATTCCTGGGTTTGCACCTTGACAGCAACCTGAAATTCAACACTAATATCCAACACATAACAAAAAAAGTATCCAAAACAGTTAGGATCCTTTCACAGATATGTTACTATGTACCACAATCAGCCCTACTCACACTATACTATTCACTCATCTATCCCTATGTCACCTATGCTATTTGTGTCAGAGGATCAACAGCAGCACCCCACCTAAAGCCAATAATAACCCAACAAAAAGATGCAGTAAGAATTATCACGCAATCCAATGCAAGACGACAACACCCCCCCTACAAAACATTCACACCTACTACTGTGGAACCTACATTTACAGAACCACAAATTCTAATATTAACCCTGAACTAAAACACTTTCTTGATAGTTGCAACAGGACTCATAGACACAATACCAGACACAAAAATCTCTATGACATTCCTCGTGTCTGGCTAAATCTCTACAAAAACTCAATGTACATAAAAGGGCCTAAAATCTGGACCTCCCTGCCCAAAAACTCTAGAACTGCAGACTCAACCACCATTTTCAAAACTACTATTAAAAAATATCTTATCTTCCTAACATACCCCATCATCAGCTAATTATGTGAAAACCACCTATTCTCTTTTTTGTATCATGAACACATCCAAAACAAAATAGACTTACTTTCATTATCTGTAATTCCCCTTAATTTACACTTACACTCTCCCAAATGACTGTAAACATAAAATTCCTAATACAGTAGACCCCGGTGTTCGTAATTAATTCGTTCTAGAATGCTGTTCAAGTGCCATTACCAAACGAATTTGTTCCTATAAGGAATAATGTAAATTAGATTAGTCCTTTTAGACCCCCAAAAATACACTTACAAAAGCACTTACAAAAATACACTTACATAATTGTTCGAGTTTGGAGCAGTACGAACACCAGGGGTCCACTGTATAGCTATTGCCTAATAAATCTTAAGTTAGTCCTAAGTTTGCCTGAAATACTCTCCCAACACAGGAGCTCTTATATTAACAGTGTATCATGCCAAGATAAAACCATTTCCATTACTAAATTTACTAATTGTAATATGTATTGTTATATATTTTGTACTACCTCACTATTATCAATCTAATTAATGTTAATCACTTTAGTTACCTAACTTTTATATCAGTATGCAATAATTTATATTAAAGTGTACTGCTCCATAACCTGTGTCAATATAGAGTAAGAATTAGGATTAGTCTGCCCGAAATGCCTAGGCATGCTAATGGCCTTCTTTGTAATTAATATTTTATAATATGTAAACCACACATTGTAAGCTTTGCAAGGAAATACACATTTTCATTCTCAAAACTCAGCCCTATGTAATGTATACTGCCACCACCAGGATGTGACCCACAAGAGTCTACTAGCATCCAGGTACTTACTTATTGCTGGGTGAACAATGGTAGCAGGTGTATGGAAACATGCCCAATGTTTTTTAGCCACTCTTTACAGTACTGATAATTTCCTTGTTTAAGTGCATAGATTACCTCTAATTAAAATTATACATAATCCATATAACAGGAATTTGTAAGGTAGGTGGCAGGAGAAGAGTGCAAAGCAACTTGTAAGAAAGATGGTACTAAAAGAATTATGATGGTAATGCTGAGTATTGATGTTTGTATTAAGGTACTACTGTATTTTATAATATTTTAGGTGTGTTACTGAGAGAACAGATGGTAGTTGGAGAGAGAGACAGACAGACAGACACAGACACAGACAACACAAGACATACAGATCCATTCATAACTGTGTGAACCAATCAATGGACCAGGGAACCAGTTTAATATTTGCATGCAATGATTTACTATGATCCAACTACAGTGGTACCTCGAGTTACGATATTTTTTCGTTTGAGAATGCTGTTCAAGTGCCATTACCAAACGAATTTATCCCCTTAAGGAATAATGTAAAATAGACTAGTCCTTTTACACCCCCAAAAATATACTTACAAAAGCATTTAAAAAAATAAACTTACATAAAAGGGCGATTTTGGGGACCATCGTAACTCGAGTTACCACTGTACTTTGTAATGTGTTTTTGTATGTAGAATTCAGTTACTTCTTTACTCTGTTTCAAAGTAAAATAACAGTATGCTTGTCTTGAAATTTTATGTTTTCATTACTTTTGTAACACAGTTAACTAGTTTGTGATATTTGACCGCTTTCAGCTGAGTGGCACGACTGACACTGCTGACCGGCGGCGAAAACTGCTGAAACGCTTGGCCAGCAACAAGCGCATCAGCACAGTGAGCAGCAACAGCAGTAGGGAGGTAGATGACCTAATCCCTGAGGAAGAATGGGAGGAGGAGAACAACTTGGAACCTGCTCATCATCAGATGATATGTGAAGCTGATGCTTCTGTCCACAGCTCCAGTGATACAGGTGCCTGTCCTCATTCCATTATACCTCAGCACTTTACTCAGAGCTTATCTCAGCACATGCATACCCATAGTTCAGCACACATGATGAGGAGTGGGCCTGACTCTGGCCACAGTTTGTTAGGACAGGTGTCGGCTCAAGGTACCTTCCTGCCTACACATTTGCCACTACGTTGCTCCTTATGTTGGCATGATCCATCAGCACACCACCCTAATATGTTCTCATCCTCTGTCACAGCAATGGAAAATCACAATGAAACCGCAAGATGTCATGTTTTAGCATGGCCCACAGGCACAGCGGAGTACCAGTGTATGCCTCAGCAGCGGAGCATGGGTTGCTTGAGAAGGCAGCAGCATGTGGATGATGGTTGTGCAGATATCAGCTGTCAATCACCACCAGCCCTACAGCTGCCTTGGCCTCATGTGCCACAACACCACATGCACAACTTGGCTTCAGACCAGGTCAGTTATAGCCACAAATCAGGTCTCTTCCAGACATACACCAGGTATCAGTCCCTCAGCCTAGGCTGAAGGACTGATCACCTCATCTCAGCCTAGGCTGAGGGACTGACCACCTCATCTCAGCCTAGGTTGAGGGACTGATCACCTCATCTCAGCCTAGGCTGAGGGACTGATCACCTCATCTCAGCCTTGGCTGAGGGACTGATCACCTCATCTCAGCCTAGGCTGAGGGACTGATTACCTCATCTACTAAATGCTCTGTGTATATATTTCTACAGTCTTCATATTATGTCCATGTAATGTATTGACAAAGCCGCTGGCATTGTACTTCCCATTTCCAGGACTCAAGTCCAACTAAATCAATTAACTGGTTTCCCTGAATCCCTTCACAAAATGTTACCCTGCTCACACTCCAACAGATCGTCATGTCCCAAAAACCATTCGTCTCCATTCACTCCTATCTAACACGCTCACACATGCTTGCTGGAAGTCCAAGCCCCTCGCCCACAAAACCTCCTTTACCCCCTCCCTCCAACCTTTTCTAGGACGACCCCTACCCCGCCTTCCTTCCTTTACAGATTTATACGCTCTCCAAGTCATTCTACTTTGATCCATTCTCTCTAAATGACCAAACCACCTCAACAACCCCTCTTCAGCCCTCTGACAAATACTTTTAGTAACTCCACACCTTCTCCTAATTTCCACATTCCGAATTTTCTGCATAATATTTACACCACACATTGCCCTTAGACAGGACATCTTCACTGCCTCCAGCCTCCTCCTCACTGCAGCATTTGCAACCCATGCTTCACACCCATATAAGAGTGTTGGTACCACTATACTTTCGTACATTCCCTTCTTTGCCTTCATGGATAACGTTTTTTGTCTCCACAGATACCTCAATGCATCACTCACCTTTTTTCCTTCATCAATTCTATGATACGCCTACAATTAAAATATAACATGTGTCTTAATTCATCATCTTGTGGGTATTGAATACCACTGATATACAAGTACAGTGGTACCTCGAGTTACGATATTTTTTCGTTCGAGAATGCTGTTCAAGTGCCATTACCAAACAAATTTATCCCCATAAGGAATAATGTAAAATAGACTAGTCCTTTTACACCCCCAAAAATATACTTACAAAAGCATTTAAAAAAATAAACTTACATAAAAGGGCGATTTTGGGGACCATCGTAACTCGAGGTACCACTGTACAAGGTAGAGGAGGACCGCAAGATGTAAATGGGTTAAGTTTAGTAGAAATAAAAAAATGAAACTTAACTCTCAACTGACTGATGTGAAATAGCGTTGTCATATCTACTTTTCATTCCCTGTATAAAGTTGACTTCTAATATGCCAGTGTCCAGTTCATTCTATTTCTTTATTACTTTTGTTTTGGTTAAAAAATAGTAAATGAACATCAATATTTCTCACTTCAGTATGTAATTTTCAACTATACAGACATTTTTGGTCTTATCCCCAAGAAAATAATGCAAAAAACATAATTTTTAAGTTTATGCAATATTTTGATTATAAATAATAGTAGTATGATGTATGGTATAATATATTCAGCAGTACTGTGATTAACAAACATTTAAGTAAGGTTAAACACAACAGATAATATGGTTGAGAAATCAACAGTACTATGTATATAGTACAGATAGTGTGGTTGTGATGACAACAGTACTATGATACAGATAATGTGGTTGTGACAACAACAGTCCTATGCATATACAGTGGACCCTCGGTTTTTGTTCATCTCCAAACTCGAACAATTATGTAAGTGTATTTTCTTAAGTGCTTTTGTAAGTGCAATTTTGGGGGTCTGAAATGACTAATTTACATTTGTCCTTATGGGAAAAAATTTGTTCAGTAATGGCACTCAAACAGCATTCTGGAACAAATTTTCAACGAAAACCGAGGGTCCACTGTACAGATACAGTGGACCCCCGCCTAACGAGCAAAATTCATTCCAGAAGCCTGCTCAAGTGCCATTACCGAACGAATTTACTCCCTTAAGAAATAATGTCACGTAGGTTAGTCTATTTCAGACCCCAAAAATACACTTCCCACAAGCACTTACAATATTATACTTACATAATTGTACGATTTCCGGGGTGCTCGTTAGGCGGGGGTCCACTGTAATGTGGTTGTGACAACAACAGTCCTATGCATATACAGATAATGTGGTTGTGACAATAACAGTCCTATGCATATACAGATAATGTGGTTGTGACAACAACAGTCCTATGCATATACAGTGGACTCTCGGTTTTCGTTCAAAATTCTTTCCAGAATGCTGTTCAAGTGCTGTTACCGAACGAATTTGTTCCATAAGGACAAATGTAAATTAGATTAGTCGTTTCAGACCCCCCAAAATACACTTACAAAAGCTCTTACAAAAATACACTTACATAATTGTTCGAGTTTGGAGGTGAACGAAAACCGAGGGTCCACTGTACAGATAATGTGGTTGTGACAACAACAGTCCTATGCATATACAGATAATGTGGTTGTGACAACAACAGTCCCATGCATATACAGATAATGTGGTTGTGACAACAACAGTCCTATGCATATACAGATAATGTGGTTGTGACAACAACAGTCCTTTGCATATACAGATAATGTGGTTGTGACAACAACAGCCCTATGCATATACAGATAATGTGGTTGTGACGACAACAGTACGTACTATGATATGGACAATATGGTTGAGAAATCATCAGTAATATGATAGAGATAATGGGACGAGGTGTGTTATGGTGGGAGTATAAGACTCTTACATAGTTGACAATTTCAAAGATGGTGCAATCATAGTAAGAGAGTTGTCATTAAAAGGGTAAATTTGACTCCATATTGTCATTGTGATCTTGCATTATGTACTCCACTGAACTGAATGATATTAATAAATTAGTATTGGAAAAGTATATTTACAGTACATTCACTTAGTTTATGAGAGTTAAAACATAACAATAAATAACATTTTAATTATTAAAAATATAAAAGCCCTGTCAGTGGCTGTCACATTGATCTGTGACTTTACGTTATTGATGCCAGGGTCCCTCATGTAGATCTCCGTTTTGAGCACACCTTCCTCGGATAAAGTGCTGTATGACACTGCTGGGTTTAGCACTTTGTTCTGACTTAATTCTGATTGTAATAATAGTATACTCATGGTCTGTTTTATGGGTTTTAAATAGGTCTGATTCAATTATTGGGACACTATAAACCATGACCAATTATTCCTGGTTATATTTTATTAACCGAGAAACAGGGTAAATCTTTGATATTTTTATGTGATGTTGAATTAAAAATGGAAGGCAAATGTAATATAGGAGATGCCTCGGGAGATGATTAATGAACAGAGAAAATGTTGTTTTAGTGCCTGGAATGTCTACAGTGTTTATTTTGGACTCTATTTTTAACCCTTAAACTGTCCACACGTAGATATACGTTCACCTGCGTACTGCACCGAATATTTTGAAAAAAAAAAAAAAAATTTAAATGAAGAGCGCATTTTTATAAACAGGATAGACTAAAAAAAAAAGTTTTGGGCTAGTACTTACCGAGATATAAGCCCGCCAATTTGGTGCTGGATGCTCACCTGACGGCAACATCAAGTCCTGCCGCTTGCAAAAGTATTGCCGATATACTTTTTTTTCTAGTTTTCATTTTAATTTATATAATTTTTATGTTCTGATAATTACAATTTACAATAGTTCATGTGATTTCATAGCCAATCTTTGTTCTAATACTAATATTATGTACTGAAATAGTACTCAAATAGTCACAATCACACCAACAGGTGAACATTTTCGCCTACCTTGGTCATTTACTATTGTCTATAATTTTTTTTTTTTTTTTTTCAACAAGTCGGCCGTCTCCCACCGAGACAGGGGGACCCAAAAAGAAAGAAAATCCCCAAAAAGAAAATACTTTCATCATCATTCAACACTTTCACCACACTCATACATAATCACTGTCTTTGCAGAGGAGCTCAGATACGACAACTGAGAATAGTCCCTCCCAGCTGTCACTATCTCAGACCCCTCCTTTAAAGTGCAGGCATTGTACTTCCCATTTCAGGACTCAAGTCCAACTAAATCAATTAACTGGTTTCCCTGAATCCCTTCACAAAATGTTACCTTGCTCACACTCCAACAGATCGTCATGTCCCAAAAACCATTCGTCTCCATTCACTCCTATCTAACACGCTCACACATGCTTGCTGGAAGTCCAAGCCCCTCGCCCACAAAACCTCCTTTACCCCTTCCCTCCAACCTTTTCTAGGACGACCCTACCCCGCCTTCCTTCCCCTACAGATTTATACACTCTCCAAGTCATTCTACTTTGATCCATTCTCTCTAAATGACCAAACCACCTCAACAACCCCTCTTCAGCCCTCTGACAAATACTTTTAGTAACTCCACACCTTCTCCTAATTTCCACATTCCGAATTTTCTGCATAATATATAAATATATACGAAGTATTTATAGGTCCCAGCAATGTTTTAGACATCCAGGAGTATATATGAAACTCCTTGAAGAATGGTGTTATGACAATTGCCAGATAACTACTGATAAGGCAGTGACATTGATGAATGGATGTGTGCAGGGAACCCTCGCTCTTTCACTCTGTATCTATCTATCTGTCTATCTATCTGTGTCTGTCTGTCTGTATCTATCTGTCTATCTGTCTGTCTGTCTATCTGTCTGTCTGTCTATCTGTCTGTCTGTCTATCTGTCTGTCTGTCTATCTGTCTGTCTATCTGTCTGTCTATCTGTCTATCTGTCTGTATCTGTCTGTCTGAATCTGTTTGTCTGTATCTGTCTGTATCTCTGTCTAGCTCTGCTTATCTGTCTTTCTGTCTGCCTGTGTGCCTGGAGTATATGAAACTCCTTAAAGAATGGTGTGTTGACAAGTGTCAGATAACTCTTGACAGCCCAGTGACATTTGATAAATGTCAGCAGTGCTGGGGGAAACCCTCCCTTTTTCAATGTCTATCTGTCTGCCTGTCTGTCTATCTGTCTCTGTCTATCTGTCTCTGTCTATCTGTCTCTGTCTATCTGTCTGTATCTGTCTGTCTGCCTGTATCTGTCTGTCTGTCAAGCTCTGCTTATTTCTGTCTAACTCTACTTATCTGTCTTTCTGTTTGCCTGTGTGTGTGTGTCTTTCCGTCTGCTTGTCTCAGTCTCAGAGTGCGGCTTGTAAGCCAACAGGTATTATACATGATGCAGAAGTGACGATGCATATTACTTGCCAGTCATGCTTATTATGCCTTATTTCTACAAGCATTGTATAGCACTTTGCCTGGAATTTTTGGGTTATCCTAGGTAATTTACACTATGTATAATAACTGTACTTATGTGTACATGTGAGAGAGAGAGAGAGAGATATAGGACATATAGATATAGACAGACAAAGATATAGACAAAGATATAGACAGACAAAGATAGAGAGACAGCCAAAGCCAGCCAGCCTGCCGAATACATAAGAACATAAGAAAGAAGGAACACTGCAGCAGGCCTACTGGCCCATGCAAGGCAGGTCCATATCACCCCCCAGCTTAGACCAATGACCCACCTAGTCAGGTCACATCCTCTGAAGGAAGGAGCATGGCATCAGACCTAGTAGCACAAGCTAGTCAGGTCCAACTCACACCCACCCACACCCACCCACAGCCACTCGTGTATTTATCTAACCTATTTTTACTTTCCTCTTATAAGGGGAGTGTTAATGCGACATGACATCAGTGAATCCCTGGTGTTTGCCACAGTATTTGCTCTAGCTGGCTCTCAATTGAACTGGTGCTCCCACAAGGTACTAAGTGGTCCCAGATTTTTTTAATACTGCGCACACTGAGGGCACAGACCCATTCTCTCATGTCTAGGCGACTCAGGCCTATCGCACTAAATTTGAAGGAATGAAAAATAAAACGTAGAACTACGTTCGGGGCAGTACGCACGTGTTACGATCAGGGCCTCATTTATTAGCCTGTTTTGCCCCGTCGTAACAAGTTATTTAATTAAGCTTTGATTGTTTCATCGTTAGAGAAAATCATTATAGTATTAGGGTAAGTTTTTAGGAGATTGACCCAAGCAATTAAAATTTGAGAAATTTAATATAAAAGAATTCATACAATTATTCAGTGTATGGTATAAAGTTATCTCTATTGCAGTGTAATACATCATGATACACTTTATTCGAAAACAGTCGATATATGACTACTTGTCTCTGTACCATATTCATACTAAATGACACGAGCTTCATACAAACAATATTTCACATCAACGTTTCGCCATACAATAACTGAGACCAATGCCTCAATAAAGGCAGAGAAGTATAAAATATCAATTGAAACATCAAATACATTTTCTTGAGACAATAATTCCGAATACTGACCAAAGCTCTGCTAATACAAGCTATCACCGTAAGTCGTGGATGAATAGACAATTTTCAACCCATACTAAGGACTTAACAAACCCTCTTAAAGGTGGAATAACTTCCCAAGCCTACTCCAAAGAGCGTATGACTACTCTTGTGAAAGTCAGTGAACATACTCCTGGTCAGGAGTGGATGTGTGAACCTACTCCCAATACCACGGTGTGGTAAGCTCAAGTTAGGTCGGTCACGTGACAGAGGGGGGAGGCCGGCTGGTACGTAAACAAGTAACCGGGAGTATGACTAGTGGTCTCCCACTACATGACCGGCACAGTAAAACTTTAACATTGTAAAACATAAAATTACAATGTAACATCCTACCTAAAACATAGCTAAATCAAATAATAGTATAAAGTAAGACATTTTCGTTTTAGCTAATAACGGAAATATCTCCAATATACCATTATGATAAAAATACACACAATATAAAATGTTGGTCAAGGGTATACCCGTAACACCTCCCCCTCACGACCACAGGTCGCACCAAACAGAATATCAGAAGCCAAAAACCTCCTACATATAGTAAAATTACTGGAATATGAACACAATAATGATAAAGTTTAGAAACTTCTTACTTGATGTCCAAATTTATCTCACATTACACAGGAGATACTCTCATTTAACATATAAACAAAGTACTACTGCGGCTCCATTTTTGATAACTATTTCTTCTCCGTACAAGGGCAGTGTAGTTAACAGTGCGGGGACTCCATACAACGCCAGGTTAATGTTGTGATGGTACAGGCATCGCCGATATAGCAGCCAGGCATAACTTGCTTTTGTACATGGAGAATAATAGAAGGCAGCAGTAAAGAGGTGATAATCTTATCCTAGCAGCTGGAGTGGCTTTAAGGTGTATAACTGAAGAGTGATCATGACACTCCACCTTAGCTCAACACTCCGCATCATCAGTCTAGCTAACACGTAACATCATAACTGTTGAAATACAAAAAAAACATTAAACATGAGAATACGTATATAGATAAATAAATGGACTAATAAGAAGTTACTCTATGGAACTAACCATCAAGTACTTTGGTAACTTTACTTTTAAATTCTCAATTACAATCAAGGACGCAGTGTCAGCTTGTATGATTTAAGTTGAAGGCATAGACAAAAACATGGTTTGTGTGTGTAGGAAGGGGGGGGGTCACTCGACGGCTCAGGTCGGATGGACATCAACTCTATTTCAACAAAGTAAAGTACAAACTTAAAGACTACACAAGAGCAGTCACCCACAGACAAGCTCTTGGACCTCGACCATGAGGAAACGTTTACTGACAGACCACACAACACTACGAGGGAGGTGCACTTGTAGCACCAGTACCTGTCCATATACCAAGTGGAAGAAAACTAACCAGAATCTGAGTGAAGACTGGACCTCCACCAGCTCTACGAGAAGGAGCGGGATTCCTTCTGCAACTATCATGAACAGGTCAAACAATTACCTGCAAGGCGAGACAACGAAGGAACCGACCAGCATATTTCCACTCAGCTCACTTTTATAGAAATCAAACGATTGTTAAGTACATCTCTAGTAGCACCCTGCAGAGATAGTGCAATTTTAAGCACCTGGAGGAATAAGTGAGTCCGGTATTAACCTACATTAGACAAAAGTACTGCCTTGACAAATATACTAGTCAAGGATGCATCATCTCCAACCTGGAGAAGTTTGGTGACCGGCTTAGACAGTAAGCCTCAACATCATGGAAAATTTTGAACAATGGTAGAACGTTGAAACACTGACAACGGACCGCTATCCACCACATCTTGTTAAACTCACAGTGTAGAAACGGCAGAAGCTCCAAGCGTCAGACTCAGGATTACCCTTGCTGAGTCTTGCTAGCATCAGACGAATAATGTCGCCTAGTCAACACCAACTCTTTCCTCTAGAGCACTGAAGAAGTGAGAGGGTCCGGTAGTGGGAGCTCACCACACTGCTCCGAGACCGGAAAAGTCAAGAGGTTGTGACACCTCAGACATTACCTCATGAAGTTCTTTTCAATAAGAATTTTCTAAATAGCAACCGTTTGCTAAACACTAAAAGTTGACACCAGCAGATACATGATGAACATATAAATAACACTAGATCAGTCAAAACACTTTATCAGTGAAGACTGAAGTCGGCGAGAGACAGCTTGACAGTAGATACACCATGAATATAATTAACACTTGTTCAATCAAAACACTATCTCGATGAAGTTTACTGAAGTCAGAGAAACAGTCAGGGTGATTTGAACAGTCGGCTAAGCATCAACTGCCGAAGCTTTTTATACAAACGGGCCACAAACTGTGGGCCAGACACTGTTGAACAGTGGCAACCAAGAACACGGCGCCAACACAGCGATGAACACAGACGAGGGTGATGAAATACTAACAGAAGATGAACCCAGGAGGGGGCAGCGTTGCCTTTCACACATACGCACCTCACCTTCATATCCTCAATATTCTGAAACCTTTTACTCACATGCAGCATACAGCCATTTTCTACTCAAGAGACACTCACAGTTTACCAATCTGGCGGAATTACCAGCAGACCTCTGCTCAGGGACTAGTTTGTCAGGCTAGTATGTCAGAAGGGCGCTGACTTATACTCATGACACTGCTCCACCAGTGTCATCCGCACCAGACTTACAAGGCAGAACCGTCAATCAAGTTCTGCTCCAATACTCACCAGTTTAGTGGAAACATAAGCAGACGTCTGCTCAGGGACTAGTTTGTCAGACTAGTATGTCAGACGGATGCAGACTTCTGCTCAGGGACTAGCTTATTAAACAGGGGCTAGTGTGTCAAAAGTATATGCTGACTCCTGCTCAGGGACTAGTTTGTACTATAGAGGCTAGTGTGTCAGAAGTGTACCAACTTCTGCTCAGGGACTAGCTTGTAGCATAGAGGCTAGTATGTCAGGAAGCGAAGGCAGGTTCCTGCTCAGGGACTAGTTTGTACTATAGAGGCTAGTGTGTCAGAAGTATACCAACTTCTGCTCAGGGACTAGCTTGTAGCATAGAGGCTAGTATGTCAGGAAGCGAAGGCAGGTTCCTGCTCAGGGACTAGTTTGTACTATAGAGGCTAGTGTGTCAGAAGTATACCAACTTCTGCTCAGGGACTAGCTTGTAGCATAGAGACTAGTGTGTCAGGAAACATGCAGAAAACACTAATGCTGGGAGTGAAACCTATACTCAGGCATCACGAACAACAACGTCTTGAAGTAAATACGAAGAGCATCTGACTCTTCCTGAAGTGTCGGTCGCGTCTCTACATTCATGTCAGTCTACTGGACATGAACACCTCCAAAATGACTTCTTCCAGGCGACGAAGGAGTTCCAAGCGAGATACTCAGAAAATGCAGCAGCACGAGACAATGTGGCGAGAAAACCGTAGTTTTCAAAGCATGTCTAAGGTTCAGACGAGCCGCTTCTCTAAGCGTCCTCATAACTGAGTCACAACAGAAGTTGCTGAAGCAACGATTCAGACAATAACAGACAGGAAAACAATCGCTGGCTCACACATGAGGAAAGCAATACGAGAAAACACATGTCGCTTGCCATAAGTTCCTCTGACAAGTCCGACTCAACCAGTGACTTTTCTGGCTTAAACATCCTGTCAAGAGCACTTGTTAATGTCTCTTTGACAGTAGTTTGACATTCTTTACTACTTCCTTAGGCGAATTCCTTTGAAGAATTCTATATAGTATCACCCAAGACTAACATGTCACCCGTGACTAACATATCACCTGTGACTAACATCACCCTGACTTCTCTATAAAAGTAACTCTTACAGTTTTTTTTTTTACTCATCTCCGCTGAACATTCGTTCAGGAGGACCATAGGTGATAATCTCATACCACACACTGTTTCCATAAAACCTTGAACAAATATGAGTTTTGCTTCTCATATTAGCTTTTATGTCTGCAATACAGACAATAAGAACAACAGCTCTACAAAGATTTCTATATGCAGAAATCGCACAGAGGCACCAGCATTAACAGCTAGAACAGTAGCTGAACCAACAATGCCAACAGCAAGGCTGCAGAACAGATTAATGAAGTCCACATTAATCTGCAGTGAACATTAAGGAACTTGAGAGTAGGTTCTGTTCCAAAATGTCATCACTAACTTGTTTTCTTTCAACACACGGTACCAACTAGAATGATATACTTTGTCCCAGGACAGCAGTGACTCACAAAATGACTGAAAGATTCTTGGCCTTAATACTAAGGGCGAAAACAACAGCACCAACCATGCTAACTCCCGTCATGTGGATACTCAGGAAACTAGGTTACAGGTACTGCGAGGAATGTCCAACAACAGAGAGGGAGACAAATCAATCACCAGAGCTCCAACTGTAAAGGGAGACATCTACCAAGAACTCGCCAAATTCAATCCTTTCACTCTACCCAATAATGGTGTCGCCAATACCAAAAGCAAAAGGGAAAGAGGCAGTTACTTATACCCTGTGGTTGCTTATCTTCAGGGTGAGAGGTAAGCGAGAGCCAAACATCAGTAGCCATCATTGTCGGGAGACAAACACAAGTTAGCAACTTCCCATTCTAGAAACTTCTCTGTACAGACTGTCAAATATTAAGTTGAGACCTAGCTCCCCTATGTTTTAGAACGACTGCAGGAAAAGTACACTTGAGCCTCAGATGATCCTGACATTATAAAAATAAGTTTATAACAAGAATGATTACACTGCTTAAGAGAATTTAGATCATATCTCCTTTTACCTTGGATCAAACCTCCCGGACAGGCCCCCATTTGTTACGATCAGGGCCTCATTTATTAGCCTGTTTTGCCCCGTCGTAACAAGTTATTTAATTAAGCTTTGATTGTTTCATCGTTAGAGAAAATCATTATAGTATTAGGGTAAGTTTTTAGGAGATTGACCCAAGCAAGTAAAATTTGAGAAATTTAATATAAAAGAATTCATACAATTATTCAGTGTATGGTATAAAGTTATCTCTATTGCAGTGTAATACATCATGATACACTTTATTCGAAAACAGTCGATATATGACTTTACTTGTCTCTGTACCATATTCATACTAAATGACACGAGCTTCATACAAACAATATTTCACATCAACGTTTCGCCATACAATAACTGAGACCAATGCCTCAATAAAGGCAGAGAAGTATAAAATATCAATTGAAACATCAAATACATTTTCTTGAGACAATAATTCCGAATACTGACCAAAGCTCTGCTAATACAAGCTATCACCGTAAGTCGTGGATGAATAGACAATTTTCAACCCATACTAAGGACTTAACAAACCCTCTTAAAGGTGGAATAACTTCCCAAGCCTACTCCAAAGAGCGTATGACTACTCTTGTGAAAGTCAGTGAACATACTCCTGGTCAGGAGTGGATGTGTGAACCTACTCCCAATACCACGGTGTGGTAAGCTCAAGTTAGGTCGGTCACGTGACAGAGGGGGGAGGCCGGCTGGTACGTAAACAAGTAACCGGGAGTATGACTAGTGGTCTCCCACTACATGACCGGCACAGTAAAACTTTAACATTGTAAAACATAAAATTACAATGTAACATCCTACCTAAAACATAGCTAAATCAAATAATAGTATAAAGTAAGACATTTTCGTTTTAGCTAATAACGGAAATATCTCCAATATACCATTATGATAAAAATACACACAATATAAAATGTTGGTCAAGGGTATACCCGTAACAGCACGTGAACGTATATCTACGTGTGGACAGTTTAAGGGTTAAATTGGATTTTTTTTATTTTGTGTAAAAATATCCAAATTACTGACTTTCATGTCCTTTATAGGGTAATTCTGGTAGTTGAATGGGCTGTTTATCATGCTCAACTGATAGAAGACATGCTAGCAAAATAGCTAAGAGTTTGGTTGCATGGAGTAATAGAATTGGGTTAAAATAATACTCAAATTGGGCGAAATTGCCACTGTGTAAATTGTGCCCAGACCTCTAACTTTGCCCTTGCATAATTCTGTAAGTTTTCCATTAAATTTTGTACTTTTGGTGTCATTACCTCCAGAAAAAAGATACTCTATCATTTTAGAAGATTTTTTAATGTGGACACTAAGAGCAATACAGTTGTCCCTCGGTTTTCGTGCATCTCCAAACTCGAACATTTATGTAAGTGTATTTTCGTAAGTGCTGTTGCAAATGTATTTTGGGGGGTCTGAAATAGGCTAACCTACATGACATTATTTCTTAAGGAAGTAAATTCGTTCGGTAATGGCACTTGAGCAGCATTCTGGAACGAATTTTCGGCGAAAACCAAGGGACCACTGTATTAATATTGGGGGGTCTGGACAGTGAGAGAGTTAAGGTAGGGGCGAATGAATTCACACTTTTTTTTTTTATTTTGGTCTAATTTCAATGGAATTTTTACAGTGATTTATACAGCTTTTAAAAACCTATACACTGTCTTTGTATTGACTTTTTGCCTTTAAGTTAGATAGAAAAAAATAAATTGTTCCAAATTTGAGGAGTCACAAAACTTTCCTATTTTTACAAAACTGGGAAGATGTACAATGCTCTAGTTAACATTAGATGAAAGATAAAGACTATATAATTGTTGACCCAATGCATTTTAGCAAAAATGTCAATAGATTGTATTATAAAAAATGTTGAAGTTAGTGATTTTTTTGTGTTTATTTTTTGTGGGGAAAAAATCAATACAAACAAAGCTGTGAAAGATATCAGAAATCCTCAATGGGTGTTTGTAGAGCCATCTTTACTCAATAAAGTGTGCAAAAATCATTGCAATCCTATTAATAATTTTCACAAAAAATGGCTCACAATGTCAATAATTGATTTCTGAGTTATTGATATATTTTTTTTTCTGTAAAACTCTATGGATATGGAGCGCTAAATCTCAGCGTGTTGCACACATCAACACTTGTTGAGACCCCAGAGGCCACTGAGCTAGCATTAGTTCCTGCACTTGAAAGGAGGCATCAGAGATATTGCTATGTAGTGTATTTTGAATGAAACAATCATAAAAATCGTAATTTTCGGAGGAAAAAAACACTAATTGGCAACATGTATTATTTATGAAAGCAAGAACTAAAAAATTACATTTAAGGAAAAAAATACAGTGAAATATGATAGAAACAAGCTGTTTACACCAAAATGTTGCCCCTCCCTTAATGTAAGTACATAAAAATGAGAACTCAACATGACAAGTTTATATAGAATAATAAAACAATAATATGTTTATAACTTACATAGATCAACCTTTTTTTTTTAATCTCTTTAACTCTTTGACTCTTGAGACCCCAAATCCTGAAGTGTCTCTGTGTCACAAAATATTTGAAAAAAAAAAATTATTTTTTCTTATGAAATGATAGAGAATCTTTTCCCGATGGTAATGACACCAAAAGTACGAAATTTGATGGAAAACTTATAGAATTACACTCTCACAAAGTTAGTGATTTCGGCGATATATATGCATCGGCGATTTTGCCCACTTTGAGCCCTATTTTCGACCAATTACATTGTTCCAGTTGACCAAACTCATAGCTATTTCTTTAGAACTCCATTTGTTTTATTGATTGAATACAAGAAACTGCCCATTTACCGATTTCAACTACCCAATAAAGTGGTCAGAAATTGGCAATTTGGCCAATTTCATGCAAATTAAAAATGCCAATTTCAAAATAGTGTCCAGAATAAACAATGCAGACATTCCTGGCACTAAAATAATATTTTCTCTGTTCATTAGTCATGTCTCCAGGCCCCTTTTATATTACTCTTGCTTTCTATTTTGAATTTTTATTCACACAAAAAATAGAAGATTTACTGATATGCAGACTACTGCATTATTGTAATAATTGAATAAATAATGTCAACCCATTTGTGACTGCGTATTAGAATGGCTAGTTGGACACTTATTGGACGGTGACGTCATTTGTTTATTCTTGAACATCGGCAAAAATCGAACATTTCTGCTATTTTGATCTCAATTTCAAGGTTCTTTTCTTTGTGAAAGCAATCAAAATCATATCTATTTCTGTAATATGTCTTCCATTCTATCAAATGAGACCAAGAAAACGATAATACAACCCATAAATATTATACGAAAATACACCTCAAAGTCAGCGTTTAAATCCAAAAACACGGTTGGAGTTTTTTTTTCTCATGCACTGTGTGCTGCAGGATTTTTTTTTATACTGTGCACACTGACCACACAGACCCATTCTCTCCCGCTTGATTTGAAGCCCCTAGAATTTTGGCGTATTAATACGTCAAAAACACTGGCTCGTAAGACGTATTTATACAACACCGACAGTCAAAGGGTTAAATACATTAATGTTGTATTGCTTTTGTTTATTCATGGTAGGCCATTATAAATTTTGAGTCGCTTTATATATAGTTTCTACACAAAGTCATGAAATATCATATAAGTACTGGTTTTTTGTAAGTCCCTGGATGATTTTAACAACTCATAGTCCTAGGGTTAATTATTTTAGTTGTTAATAATTTTATTTAGGAACAGCTAAACCTATAAGAGTCATATAATGCCTGGGAATGGGAGGCATTTATTTTTTATCTTTCCCTACCCTTGAAGGGTTAATCCTGAGAGGGTATACTGAAGTGAATAGTACTATGCATTGAATGCCTTGTATAGGTAAAGCCTTGAGTTAGGGGGTCTGAGTGCATACTCACATGAATTAAGTATTTGGGATTGAGTTCATGCTATCATAGATTAAACATTTTGTACTTAGTTATACAAGTGTATATTGGTTTTATTTTTTCATTGTTTTTGACAGTACTGGTTGGTTTGATATTGGTATACAATTGTTTGTCAGTTATTTTCCTTGTGGACTGGTGTTACTCTTTGTTGGAGATATTTTCCTTGTGGACTGGGCTTGCTGTGGGTATATTGAGGATGTCTGCCAAGTTTTTTTTTATTCATGCAAGTTATTGAGCTACACAGGTGATAGTACTGTACTTGTTTAGTTTCCAGTGATGGCACCAAAGGGGACTAACTTTTCTCAAAAAAAATTCAACAGCCACTCAAAAGTGTCCCCAAGTATAAGCTTATGATAAGTATAAAAATTTAAGGTGGTTGCCAGAAAAATACTCTCATTATCGATATTGGTTTGAGTCTGTGCAATGTGTCTACCTAGGTCAGTCCCTCTGGAAGAGAAGCTGTTGTTTTTATTTCCAGAATCAGTAGCTGAAAGAGAGATTAATTTGTTTGTTTCTTGTCAGTCGTTCTTGTACATTGTTAGTGTTATCTGGTAAAACTCTGGGCATCTTAATAATAATTTTAATGCATTTTGAGAAGATCACCATGCCATATCAGATGGTGTTAATGGTGTTAAGCTGTGGACATGTTTCGTATCACATTAATTTGTTTAAGGAATAAGTCTTATCAATGGTAAAAGCTCTCAGTTTAATAGCTATTCTTGGTAATATACCATCACTTCAGGATGATGGCGGGAGGCTGGGTGCAAGTGGACACCTCTGCCGGTCAGGGAGTGCCCAGTCTGACTCTTCAGGTTTTATGGAGGGAGATGCAGTGGATGGGGACGCCAGGGGACCATCCACGCACCCTCCCTCTGTGTCAGCTGTCCCTTCCTCAGCCACTGCAGCTCACTCCACTGTAAGAATTGTTTGTGCCCTTTTTAGTTTAATTTTTAAATCATACTTTATTGACAAAATACCTTGGGTACATATGAATGAATGGTTTACAGATAGCTACTTTTATATGCATCTTTAATATCTGCAAAAATTTTCCTCTGATGAATACTCTCAAATTAATGAAATATTCATAGATGTATTCTGATGTAAGGCATAGATGTATTCTAATGAAAAGCATAGATGTGTTCTAATGAAAGGCATAGATGTGTTCTAATGGAAGGCATAGGCATGTTTTAATGGAGAACATAAATGTCTTCTAATGGACAGCATAAGCATGTTCTAATGGAAGGCATAGATGTGTTCTAATGGAAGGCATAGTTGTGTTCTAATGGAAGGTATAGATGTGTTCTAATGAAAGGCAACAATGTATAGTATTCCAATGGAAGACATAGATATATTCTAATGAAGGAGAAAGACAAAAAATGCTTTCTTAGTTATTGTTTACATTAGTTGGTGTTGTTGAGAGATTGCATTTCAGTCATTGGACTGGAGTCATGCATGGGTTCACCAGTACATAAATACATGTACAGTGGTACCTCGAGTTACGATGGTCCCCAAAATCGCCCTTTTATGTAAGTTTATTTTTTTAAATGCTTTTGTAAGTATATTTTTGGGGGTGTAAAAGGACTAGTCTATTTTACATTATTCCTTATGGGGATAAATTCGTTTGGTAATGGCACTTGAACAGCATTCTCGAACGAAAAAATATCGTAACTCGAGGTACCACTGTATATACTGTGGTGGGAATATAGGCACTTGTTGACATATTTTACACACTTCCAAACAATGGGTGTAGTTAAGATTTTAGGGAACCTGACTCTGTGTATTGTGACTTAGGGGTTACTTATATACCAAGCAGAGAATAAAGTATAGTAGAAAAACTACTTTCATAGCAGAGCTTTATTTATAGACTGCTTTTCTCTTGACAAATTCAGTAAAGCTCTGCTTAGATCAAAATTTCATCTGTAAAGAAAGACTTGCATGTGCAGTACTGTGTTTCTGCCAGACTTGTTGGCAAGTCTGGTTTCTCATAAGAATGAAGCGTACTACAGCAACACGGGAAAATGAGAAACCAAAAATAGAGAAAATTCACATTACATTACATTGGATTATATATTATTTCTTTCTTTCAACTCGCCGTTCGTATCCCACCAAGACAGGGTGGCTCAAAAAGAAAACAAAAGTTTCTCTTTATAAATTTAGTAATTTACACAGAAGGGGTTACTAGCCCCTTGCTCCCCGGTATGTTATTGTTCCATTAAAATTAAAACAGTGCTGAGCAAAATTGGCTACACTATTATCATTATGCAGCTTCATACACCCCGATGGCATGGTGGCTAGCGCTCTTGCTTTACGCACGGAGGGCCCGGGTTCAATTCCCGGCGGGGCCGAAACATTTCGAAGTGTTTCGTTACACACACACACACACACACACACACATACATACAACAGGCCTAGTGTCTAATCGACATGTGCCTAGGACAAAATGGTAACTAACTAACAGGGATTCAAAAATAAATATGACGAGCCTAAACTAAGTCAGTCTGTTGAAAGTTAAAGGGCAGGGCCAAGAACTGGATCTTACCACCTGCAAACATAAATAGGTTATTATACTTATTATATAATGTATTTTTCTGTGAATTGGAAGAGCTCATGACTGGTAGTAACTGTTTCTTATACACTCCTGAATTATCATAGGTACCATAGTTTCACTGTTGTTTCCCTCAGTACCATATTGTAACTGTTCTCTTTTGTTTATATAAGATTCCCTTAGTTTTCATTCACTTTTCATCTTATGTGAGAACTGTAGTTACTTTTTCACCTATTCCATTTCTTTTGGATAAGCTGCCCATAGTCTAACATTTTTCCTTAGCAAGTGTCGCATAGTTTCATTCGTTCCTCTTGACTTAGCTAATCATGGATTACATTTGTTCATGTCTTTCTTTATAACAAATGACAAAGTTAGTGTTTCATCTCCTGTATTTCCAGAATTACATAGCTTTTTTTTTTTTACCATCCTGGTTTCTCTGAATTGTAGTAGGCTGTGTATCAGGTGAAAAAAAAATTATTTCGATTTTTTATGCAATTTGGAGAAGTAAGCTATGATAAACTATAGATGAGTTAATAATATTAAAAATTGTAAGATTACAGTGGTACCTCGACTTACGATATTTTTTCATTCCAGAATGCTGTTCAAGTGCCATTACCAAACGAATTTATCTCCTTAAGAAATGTTGTAAAATAGACTAGTCCTTTTAGACCCCCAAAATTACACTTACAAAAGCATTTAAAAAAATAAACTTACATAAAAGGGTGAGTTTGGGGACCATCGTAAGTCGAGGTACCACTGTATCAGCTATCACATCGTATTTTACAATATTAGTACATTAGTGCTTTATTCCTATACCTTTCCACTTCAGCCCAGCATAAACGTATTATATTGTAAATTACTAAATTACCATGTGAGGATCCTTAAGTGTGCATTGAAATTCTTGTAGACTGGAAGTGGTCTAGTTAACCGCAGGCCTGGGTTGTATCTTAGTAAGCTTTGGTTTCGTATCTGGGAATGATGCGTAGTATGTAGAGACAAAGTTTCCATGCTTCTTGCTTATTAATGTTGTAGGTAATGTGAAGTGAAGCTCCATGCCTGGACCTGCCTTTACTACACACATATACAGTGTTTTGCTCATGATGAGTTTAGGTTTATTCATATGCACCAAAACTAATAACGTATAATTTTTTTTTTATTGGAGCAAAGTGGGAGAGGCAGATGAGAAAATGGTGTTTTCCATTTTTTACCATATTTGCTGTTTCCCCACCAAGGTCAGGTAACCCCAAAAAGGAAACATTTACCACCATTCATTTGTTGTTACCAGTGTTGGGTTCCATGCTGCAGGAATGATTAGCTTGGTAGCTGACAAGTTAGGTACTGAGCAGATACAGGAAAGGCATGGCTGACTGCTAATGGTTTAGTGGCTTTGAGGTTACACCAGGCAGAATGTAGAGGTAGCCAGGACATGGTTCCAAGGAAAAGGGAGCTATGGGTGGGTTGAAGATTTGCTAAAGATCAAGAACGTGTGTTCTGAGCTCTGGGCGACATGGGAGTCACAAACCCAAAAACACAGAAGTCATGCCTTGGCAGGAAATACAAAATGCTACAGGGAGCCTGCTTACATATTCATTAGCTGTCTTGACATAAGTGTGAAACATCACAATTCCAAATATCAATGTTCCAACCCATCCTTCAGAATGTAGGTAATGTACTTCCCACCTCTGAAACTCAATTCCAGTTAATAATTTCTCTGAGTCCCTTGATAAATGTTAGGTCTTTCACAACATATAAAAGAACCAATAGGCATTATTGTTGTTCCACTACATTATGCATTTGCAGAATTTCTCCTGGGTGAGACCTGGCCATCAGTCATAATGATAACTTCTCTCAACTCTTTAGTTACCTTGCTTGACTTTGCTCCTCAACCCCCACTACTACTTCTGCTGCAGTGGGGTCTTGTGTAAGCTGTTGAGTTTTGGTTTGTGCTTTAAAAGACTTGACAAAACTCATCCTGAAGGAAACATTGCCTTTGGCAAAGGCTCGTCACTTTTTTTTTTTTTTATGGCAACCCTTGATCTATGTGCTGTGGTTTCAGCCAATTTTACAAATTCTTGTCTTGCATTACCTCCTAGTGGTGCTTTTTATGCTTTATGTATTGCAGTTTTTTAATTAGTGAATAATATTTGTTATATTATTTTGTTTGATTTAATTTCTGTAGCTTGTGTATAATTTAACTGATTAATACATAAACAACTGGAATGATATTTGATAAAGTTATAATAAACAAAATTGTGCCTGATGTATAAAAGTATGTAGATTATGCCATATGCTACTCAGGTTTTGTAGAAATTAGACAGTATATTTTTTTAGAATTTTGACTACATGACAGTGTTATGTATACAGTAATAAAATATACTACTATACATTAAATTACTTCTGATAAAGAGAAATCATACTAACCTGTATTGCTTGTAGCTTCCTTTACCTCATGTAGGTTCAATGCATGTGTACAAAGGTAGTGATGCTTGTGTATGTGGGTGTGTGTGCACAGGGTCACGGATGGTGGTGGAGTCGAGAGACTGGCTGCAGCACGGATACCATCCGCCACGCGCCACTCAGCCGCACTCTAGCTCTGCATCCTGGTCAGAGTTCTCAAGGCCAGCTGAGCCATCGCACCCTCAGTCTCGACCCAATGTCCAGCCGTCGAGATCACATCACTGGTACCCAAGGTGGCTGCATCCGTGGCGTCATCCCTGCACATGGCTGTCGTGTTCATGACACCAATCATCATATGGATCACTCTGTGTCCATGAATTCCTTGACTGGAACCTCCATCACTAATAGTCATCCCAACATTCATCACACTCACA
This sequence comes from Cherax destructor, assembly GCA_009830355.1. NCBI lineage: Eukaryota > Metazoa > Arthropoda > Malacostraca > Decapoda > Parastacidae > Cherax > Cherax destructor. Next base: position 53,330 of record WNWK01000642.1, read on the forward strand.
GTTCAGATTGTTCATTATCTAGTCTCAGTCACAATACAAACCCTCCCCTTTTATATCCTAGTCGTAGTCTAGAAAATTCAGCTTTCAAGGAATACAGTTTTCAAAACTCGTTGGAACAGTCATCTGCTGTTTCTAAAGGACAGCGCACTTCACCGTGCATGCACTGTCTCCCTTCCTATTCAGATCCTGCAAGTACATTTAATTATCATCCTTCTGAGACATGCCACAGACAGCACCACACATCTTCGCAGCTTGGTCATCCTGATCCCAAACTAGTAAGACACAGGCGACACTCTCTTCCTGAACCTTTACCTTCCAGTCAGGATTCTGAAATACAACCTCACAACACTGGTACATTACATCGGCAGTCATCTCAACCTAAGTCATCACACCCACAACCTCAGCAGCTGCCCCAGTCATCTTGGCTGGTAGGACTACAGCCAATTTCTTTGGGCCACAGACAACCTGCTACTAGTGAGTATGTATTCCCTCCTACTAACAGCAACAGCTTGGCAAGCCCCCACTTCCCTAGTGTGACCAGCGTAGATGACCGAAGACCAGCAACTGCAGTCAGTCACCACATGCACCAGCCCTGTCAGCCACCGGCTCAATCTCACGTAAGTTCCTCTCACATATAAGGCAACTCATGAAATATGTATATTGCTTACATGTCAAGTCATTTCTTCATGTTTAGCGTGAATGATATTATGGGTGAAGCACTAAACCCTTGTGTGTCATTCAGCACAAGGAGTGTTAGAGGCTCAGTCTGTTAATAACAGAACAATCTATTTCTGCCGCCATTCTCTGGAGGAAGTGTAAAGCCATGTTCTGTTAAGGTTATGAATTTGAGTTTTGAGATTAAACTAAAATCGGTGTAGTGCATTATCTCCCATCCAACTATGATTAAATATTTATATGTGCTTGTGCCAGTAGCTTTCTCAAGAAGCAGAGATGGAGAGGTAAGTCTTCATATGGTAGTGTACTCACCTCTATCTGAAATCTCAAGTTGCATACACTTTCAGTGCCACACCTTTTACCAGTACCCTAGCATTCACTTCTTTCACAAACTCATTTATAAATATATTGAACAACCATAGTGATATCACACATCCCTGTCTGAGGTCTACTTTTACTGTAAAATGGTCCCCTGCTCTCTTGTATACCCTAACCTAAGTTTCACTTTCTATATGAACATTCTTTACTGCTTTTAGTAACACGTAGATATATAATGCATGATGACATAAGAGGAACAGCTTTATGGATGTTTTGGTATGTGTGATAAAGAACTCTCATCATTACCATGTTCTCCACAATCATAGGATGAGAAAGTATCCTCCTGGAAAGAACAGAAAAGAATAATAAGATATGAAGAGTGACACCCAATTTTTCCTGAGAAATTATTTTTATACTGTGTGGGGGTTATGCAGATACAGTAATGGATGAGTTTATGCCAATAACAGTCTAAAAGCAAAAGTTGGTAAGAATTATTTGGTAGTAAATGTCATCAAACAAAGTTGAAGATTTTATTTTTTTAACAGACCGGCTGTCTCCCACCAAGACAAGGTGACCCATAAAAGAAGAAACACTTTCATAAAGTTTTTCTTCTTTTTAAATTCAGTAATAGTTGAAGATTTCTGGTTGAAATATACAGATCCTTTCTTCTTCATATTTTATTTACTGTCCATGTGAAAGTTACCTGTTCATTGATCATACCACAGTATAAGTTTTACAAGACCATAATTACTAGTTCAGTACAAGCCTTTTAATATTTTGTAGCCAACAATATTTAAGTAGAGTATAATAAACATGGATAGGACTCTAAATCAATTGCTTACTCACAGGAGTTGTTGAGCATCCTGCAGTCATACCGACAACAGATGGTACAGCAGGAGCAACTGTCCCGCCAGCTGTATGCACTTGCTGCTGACACACCCACTTGCCCTGCAACAACCCAACACTTGTACCTTCAGCTCTACAACATCCGTGCCATCAGAGCTGCCATTCACGCTGAGGTCACGTATATGGAGCAGCTTATGGCTGAGGCCACACCCAGCTCCTTCACTCAGTCTTGCATCAGCAGTGTTGTGTCACAGGTGAGCATGTCAGCCACACCCAACTCCTTCACTCAGTCATGCATCAGCATTGTTGTGTCACAGGTGAGCATGTCAGCCACACCCAGCTCCTTTACTCAGTCATGCATCAGCAGTGTTGTGTCACAGGTGAGCATGTCAGCCACACCCAGCTCCTTCACTCAGTCATCCATCAGCAGTGTTGTGTCACAGGTGAGCATGTCAGTCACACCCAGCTCCTTCACTCAGTCATCCATCAGCAGTGTTGTGTCACAGGTGAGCATGTCAGCCACACCCAACTCCTTCATGTGTCAGCAGTACTCGGAGCAATGTTGTGGTGCAGATTAACATGGTTAAATAATTGAATTATTTCTGTTTAAATACTGTGACAGCAGCATAATTATCATTATTTTACAATGTTTACTACTTTCATAGGATGAGAAACAATTGCCAGAAAGAATCGAAAAGTGTTAAAAGAAGACATCATTAAAGGTACAGTGGAACCCCGGTTTTCGTGATGCTCCAAACTCGAACAATTATGTAAGTGTATTTTTGTAAGTGCTTTTGTAAGTGTATTTTTGGGGGTCTAAAAGGACTAATCTAATTTACATTATTCCTTATGGGAATAAATTCGTTTGGTAATGGCACTTGAACAGCATTCTGGAACGAAAAAATCACGAAAACCGGGGGTCCACTGTATTAGAAACACTGCCATAAATAACCTACGATAAAGTAACATGACGTTAAGAAAGAAGTTAATAAATAAAACTGTTTATTTCTACATTTGATATGATAATGAGACACTTGTGCAACATTTGGGTATCTTTATTCTGAAAATGTTTTGCCACACAGTGACTTCTTCAGTCGTGCAGAGAAAAGTAGAAGATGAGGAGTTTGAGGTAATCAGTCCCTCAACATGGAGTCAATGTGTTCAGTCCATCAGTCTTGTCAAGATGTGTAGAGTTTTTTGAATAGGTCAGTTACTAATTCAGAACTATAATTCTTATAGCTTCTGGCCCTAAGGTGACCAGATTTATAGGTTAGCCTGTAGTAAGAGTCAGTGATAGAAATAATACAGTGTTGGTCCCAATAATAATAAACTTATTGCATTATTTCATAAACATTTGAAACACAGAAATCTTCAATTGCAGATGATGATCCTCCTTCAGCAACAATCACAACTTTGCCATGACTTAGAGGCACTGACTCTGGCATCTCAACGCACTTCACCAGAACCACCTGCTCACAGTATCAGTGGCCATGATCCACCTTCATCCCACAGTCATTTCTCTAGTCAATCAGTCAGACCTTTACCTCCTCAAAATTCCTTAAGAGATAGTGCAACTTCTCCAGATCCACCAGAAATTAGCTCTGCTTCATTAAGTTCAGAAAGTCATAAAGCCGAGCATTCAGGTGATTTTCCCAATGCAACAATCATTCCTGAACTATCTGAGCATAATTTAGGCAATGCAGCATCTTCCAGTGATAATGTAACCCTTCAGAATAAAAGTGTTCCTGTAAAACTTGACAAATTCTTTAGTACAGTGGCTGGGACACAGAAAGCATGTGATAATGATAATACTCCAAGTTCACCAGGTACCTCTAGTTATTTTTCCATAGAAAAGGATCAGTGTTATCATCTCTCACACTCGCAAGAATCCTCAAGTTACTCTGGTGACTCTCGGAGTTTACTTCGTAACAACATGCAAACACAAAATGTGTTGAGGCAAGAAGCCCAATTGGGAGGAGAACCACCACCACCACTGCCAGCACTACCACCACCTCAGCTGCTACCAGTATCACCACCACCTTCAACAACTGCATCATGGACCACTGAATCTCATGCAATACAACCTTCTGACATCAATGGCCAGGTATGTTATAGCTAATGCTTTACATACTGACAAGCCATTAGGCTTACTAAGGTATACTGCAACCTGTCCTTCCACATGCCCATGTATACAGGTAGGCCCCGCTTTACAGCGCTTCGCTTTACGGCGTTTCGCTAATGCAGCAGTTTTCAATTGTACCCATTCTACATTTATCCAAACTTCCTACAATAAATATATTCACCACTCATGATAAGCTAAGGACAAAAATATTTTAAGGAAAGTAATGTGTGTACTGTATATTCATTTTTTAGGCCTAGCTCTATTGCTTATTTAATATATGATAGTGTAAACATGCTATCAGGCTTTTATATACATTTGAAAGTGAAAAAAGGCTGTTTTACTTTACAGCTATTTTCATTTTACAGCAGTAGCCCGGAACCTAACCTACTGTATAAGCAGGGCCCTCCGGTACATTGAATTATTTTAATTCAGTTCACTAATAATTTTCTTTTAAAATCGTGCATTATATTGGCTTCAGCATAAATCTTTCTTTCTTTCAACACGTCGGCCGTTTCCCACCAAGGCGGGGTGGCCCAAAAAGAAAAACGAAAGTTTCTCCTTTTACAATTAGTAATATACACAGAAGAAGGGGTTACTAGCCCCTTGCTCCCGGCATTTTAATCGCCTCTTACGACACGCATGGCTTACGGAGGAAGAATTCTGTTCCACTTCCCCATGGAGTTCAGCATAAATATAGCTTGATAATATATACTGTACCTGGAAAGTACTCGAGAGCCTGGTTCCAAATCTGCACACTGCCATAACAACATACTGGAGTGAGAGATATGAGAGGAAGTGTAAAATAAACCCAGTGAGGAGCAGGGGTGCAGTGGGGACAATAAGGGAACACTGTATCAACATCCAGGGTCCCAGACTATTTAACCCTTTCGGGGTCGGTGCCGTACTAGTGCGTCTTACGAGCAGGGGTTGGTGCCGTACTAGTACGCCCAAATTCTAGCTGCCTAAATTTAAGCAGAAAACGTCTGGTAGGCATACATATGAAAGAATGGGTCTGTGTGGTCAGTGTGCACAGTATAAAAAAAATCCTGCAGCACACACTGCATAATGAGAAAAAAAAAACTGACCGTTTTTTTCGTTTAAAACAGCGAATTTGCAGTTGATTTTCGTATGGTATTTATTGATGTGTTCTCGTTTTCTTGGTCTCATTTGATATAATGAAAGATATATTACAGAAATAGAGATGATTTTGATTGGTATGACAATGACAAGTACCTTGAAATGGAGCTCAAAGTAGCGAAAATGTTCGATTTTTGACGATGTTCAAGAGTAAACAAATCACACCATGCGTCCAATACACATCAACTGGCGAGTCCTATATTCATGCACAAGTGCTCTGATATTATTTATACCATTTTTACAATGATGCAGTTGTATACATAACAGTAAATCTTCTATTTTTGTGAGAATAAAAATTCAAAATGGAAAGCAAAAGTAATGGAATAGGGGCCTGGAGACTTGGCTAATGAACAGAGAACATGTTATTTTAGTGCCAGGAATGTCTGTCTTGTTTACTCTGGACCCTATTTTGAAATTAGCATCGTTTGAAATTTGTGTGAAATTGGAAAATTGCCATTTTCTGACCACTATTTTGGGTAGATGAAATTGGTAAATAGGCGGTTTCTTGTATTCAATCGATAGAAGAAATGGAGTTCTAGCGAAATAGCTATAATTTTAGGAGACTGAAACATTGGAATTTGTCGAAAATAGGGCTCGAAGTGGGTGAAATCGCCAATGCGTCAGTGTCATAGATACCGCGAACTTCGCGAAAGCATAATTCCGTTAGTTTTCGATCAAATTTCATAATTTTGGTGGCATCATGATTGGAAAAAGATTATCATTTCATAAGAAAAAAATAATTTTTTTTTTTTCCAAAAAATTTTCGACCCCAGGAACACATTTCCAAGAAGGCCTGTCGACCCCCAAAGGGTTAACATCTTACCAGAAGATATCAGAAACACGGCTGCAACAAGTGTAGAAGCCTTCAAGAGGAAACTGGACAAGTATCTTCACCAGGTGCCAGATCAACCAGGCTGTGATGGATATGTGGGGCATTGGGCCTCCAGCAGCAACAGCCTGGTTGACAAGGCAAACACCAGACAAGCCTGGCCCATGGCTGGGCTCTGAGAGTAGTATAATATACTATCATACTACTATACATGGTAAGACTTAGATGTTGATGTGACTTGCCTTCTCACCATGATTTAACCCTTTCACTGTCAAGACCCTTGCTACCAAACTTGCTCTCAGTTTCGAAGAATTTAAAGAAAAAATTATTTTTTCTTATGAAATCATAGAGAACCTTTTCCTGATGGTAATGAAACCAAAAGTATGGCGATATTTATGCAGCGGCGATTTTGCCCACTTTTAGCCCTATTTTTAGCCAATTCCATTGTTTCAGTCGAACATTTCCGCTACTTTGAGCTCAATTTCAAGGTATACTTTTAGTCTGTAAACCATTCAAAATCATCTCTATTTCTGTAATATATCTTCCATTCTATCAAATGAGACTAAAAAAAATGAGAATACAACCATAAAAACCATACGAAAATATACCACAAATTCGGTTCTACACCAAAAACTTGGTTGCAGTTTTTTTCTCATTATGTACTGCGTTGTGCAGGATTGTTTTATATAGTGCACACTTACCACACAGACCTATTCTCTCATATGTAGGCACAAATTTACCAGTCACAGCTTATCTGAGTAAGTTGAGCTCATGGCGACCAAAAGTGGCTTCAGAGTCACCTTATCTTTTATGGATAATGTACGGTGTATGTTACAAAATGAGAAGCATTTTTTTTATTCGTTGGAACCACGGCTAGGGCTAAAAGTGAGCAGGTTATAACAATAAATGGAAAAAAAGAAATTGGAATGACTTATGCAGCAAGTAGCGGCAGGTTGGTGTGGCGACCCTGGAAATTTGAAATTATGCTAGCCGAAATTAGTGCCGGATTACTGATTGCTGGATTTAGTGATGGCCGACCTGTACTAGATTCTCACTACTCACTAGGTGTGCTAGTGAGTTGAGAGAGAGACTGAAGTCTTTAAGCCCATTCCTTTCTGGAATGGTGTCAAGACAGCAAAGAATGAATTATGGTGAATGTATTCCTTTTATTTAGGTCACCCCTTCCTTGGTGGGATGTTGTAGTTGGAGGGTAATTGATTGTGATGTCAGCACACTTCTAGAAAGATGGGGATTGAATGAATGATGGTGAATGTGTTTTTTTTTGGGTCACCCTGCCTTGGCAGGAGACAGCTGTAGGAGATGGTCAGTGTGTTACAAAAAAATAATAATAATTTTTCTTTCAGGTGGCTGAGTTGGTGCGGCAGCAGGTATTGGGTCAAACAGAGGTGTTCCAGGAGCAGCTGCAGCAACAAACTAGGGACATGGCTGATATTAAAGACATGATGCAACTCTTGCTTAACAAATTACAGTGAGCACTCAGCATGGCCTCATTGCTAGTTAATGCACATATAATTCAATACAACATTTGATAGCACAATAATGAAACTGAATACATACTATAGTGGAAATAAATGAACTCCAACCTTGAAGTCAGAAATTGCTACTTCCAAAGCTTGGGTGCTTATGCATTAAAAGTTTTGCTTATTTAGCATTCAGAAAGAAACAAGTACAGTGGTACCCCGGTTTACGATATTTTTTCATTCCAGAATGCTGTTCAAGTGCCATTACCAAACGAATTTATCTCCTTAAGAAAAGTTGTAAAATAGACTAGTCCTTTTAGACCCCCAAAATTACACTTACAAAAGCATTTTAAAAAATAAACTTACATAAAAGGGTGAGTTTGGGGACCATCGTAAACCGGGGTACCACTGTATGTATCATTCGGTTAATTTTATATCAAAATAGCTATATTGCCCATAAGGGTTTGCATTTGTTTTCAAATATAAAAATATATCAGGATACTTGTCAGTCACCTTTACCTGTCTGAGTCTTAACTTACTTTGTACTATAAAGAAATATTCAATGTGCACCTGAACCAACCAACAGTGCTTCATATTCCAGTGTAGCCATTCCAGGGTTGTAGATGTGACGCATTCCAGTGTCGTAGGTGTCACGTGACACATTCCAGTGTCGTAGGTGTCACGTGACACATTCCAGTGTCGTAGGTGTCACGTGACACATTCCAGTGCCGTAATGATAGTGTGATGCATTTCACACAGTTCTACTGTTCTTCCATTTTATTAGAATACCCAGTGCCTTCCCAAGACACCACTTGTGCCATCCATCAGTAATTTAATATTTTACACTAATAAAACAATACAGTTTTAACTTGTTCACTGATACATATTCAAGGATATGAACACGGTGTATAAATAATATATTTGCACCAAAACTAATTTACATTATGTAGGTGAATCTTGTCTAATGTAGGTAAGGTTGGCCAAAATTTTACTGTATTATTTAGTATCATTTAAATAAGTTAGTCTTGTGACACTTATGTAGTTCATAGTGGAATTAAGTTTGCACATACCTACCTCTGCATGTGTGCTAGCATGCATGAGTTTTCTATCATAATTTTGTAGCAAGGTGCCAACATTATTTGTTGCTGATTGCTACAAAAGTGAAGTAGACATCTTGTCTTATCAAATATTATTTGTTATTAACATATTTACAGTTTGGAGTTTAGCCTCCATTATTCTCAGCATCATATGTTTGTGCTGTATACAATATTACTGTGGTTTAGAATGGGTCTGTCTCGCAAGTTTGTGACAACCCTCTTGATGTGATGTAAGTGGTTTAGAAAAACCGACACGTTGAAGAATGAGACACTTGTGCAACATTTGGGAATATTCATTGTGGAAATGTTTTGCTAGCCAGTGGCTTCTTCAGTCCAATACAGAAAAGAACGGTGGAAGATGAGGATTATGAGGTAATCAGTCCCTCAGCCTAGTGTTCAGTCCATCATCTCAAGATTGATGGACTCCAGGCTGAGGGACTGACTAACTCAAGCTCCTTCTCATCTTTCACCATTCTTCATTCTTCTCTGTATTGGACTGAAGAAGTCAATGGCTGGTGAAATGTTTCCTCAATAAGATTGCCAAATATTGCACAAGTGTCTCATTCCTCAACCCTTGTGATGCTCATCTGTGATTTTATAAATAATATTACATTTTATTTGTTGCTGCTTAATACATGAGAGCTATACTGTATAAAATATTGACCTGGTGTAACTTAGGGTCATTAGCTCAATGTTTGATGATGTTAATAGCATTGCCAATTGTAGTTTATTCAATATATGTTTTGTTATCTTGTAGTCTCTCAAAAGAGTCTCCATACATCCCAGTGTTTACTTTGTTACACAATCATCCTCAGAAAAAATGGGATTCAAACCCATAGCAAGCCAGTGGTAAAACTATCAGGCTAGTGTTCTAACCACTGTACAATGCTAGACTAATAAGATTCAACCAACTAGGTATATTGTATATCCTAGGAAGGTTAGCATTAGCCCCAATGTGACCATGGGGTTCATACTAACCTTCCTTTTGTAAAGAAGTATACCGAGTTAGAAAGTTAGCACACTGGCCAGGTAGATTTGGAACTAGCTCACCACGAGTTTGAATGCCATAGGTTCTGAGAGTTCTCTACAAATGCATTATTACCATTTTGTGAGTCCTCAGTCCACTTCCCTCCCTTCGATGATATACACATTGTCATATGTCTAGTGTTTATGCTCTTCTAATTTCATCATTGTTTTTATTTGTATCCAGGAGTCAGCTAGATTCTTCATGTAGTTACTTCCATGCATGTTAAACACTTGTAGTATTGTGCAGTGGCCTACACACTTGTAGTCCTGTCTCATTACCTTACCTTCTTATGAAAACTCTTAGACATCTTTTTCAGCTGCCCTGTATATCTTCCCTATCTGTAGTATCTCCAGACTAGTTTATGCCATTTTGTTTTTAACTACAGTATTCCTTAATCTGTTTCAAATTTTAATCTTAATACAGTATTCTAATTATAAACTATAATTTCTTCTTTCAACAAACTGGCTGTATCCCACCAAGACAGGGTGGCCCAAAAAGAAACACCAAAGTTTCTCTTTTTAAACTTAGTAATAAATACAGGAGAAGGGGTTACTAGCCCTTTGTTCCTGGCATTTTAGTTGCCTTTTACGACACATGGTTTACGGAGGAAGCATTCTGTTCCACTTCCCCATGAAGATAAGCGAAATAAACAAGAACAAAAACTAGGAAGAAAATAGAAGAAAACCCAGAGGGGTGTGTATATATACAGTGGTACCCCGGTTTACGATGGTCTCCAAACTCGCCCTTTTATGTAAGTTTATTTTTTTAAATGCTTTTGTAAGTGTATTTTTGGGGGTCTAAAAGGACTAGTCTATTTTACATTATACCTTATGGGGATAAATTCGTTTGGTAATGACACTTGAACAGCATTCTGGAACGAAAAAATATCGTAAACCGGGTTACCACTGTATATGCTTGTAACCCCTGTGGTTTAGCGCTTCTATTTGATTATAATAATAATAATGTATATGCTTGTACATGCATGTGTAGTGTGACCTAAGTGTAAGTAGAAGTAGCAAGATGTACCTGAAATCTTGCATGTTTATGAGACAGGAAAAAGACACCAGCAATCCTACCATCATGTAAAACAAATACAGGCTTCCGTTTTACACTAACTTGACAGGATGGTAGTACCTCCCTGGGCGGTTGCTGTCTTCCAACCTACTACCTAGAAAACTATACTTTGTCCCATTAATTACTGTTTATGTATAACAAAGATGTCCATCTCCATGGATGTTTTTGCTGTTCTGTTATTGTAATGCCATGTTTCACTACCATACACCTAAGTACCAGAGCAATGCTGTCCTTGAAGAGCTGTATCAGGAGCTTTTATGATAACATAAGATATGTTTATGTCGCTCTGGCCATATTTATTCTGTTAATTTCCTTAGTTGTTATTACAGTACATTACCTATATTTTGCTTTATTAAAAAGGCTCAAATATAATTATTATCTTATTTGCACAAATCTAGTTGTTATATCCACTCATTTTGGAACAGTATAATATACAGTATCAGTTTAAATTTAGATAACTTATATTCTAAACCAACAACAGAGATTACTTTATAGGCTCTCTCCAAGTTGAAAACAAGTTGCATTCCTGAAGTTAGCTTGTAATTCAGTTCTTCATAACTTGGAATCTGTTTTCCCATAGAAAATCCTATAAAGGATGGTTATATTCCATCAAGTCACAAGTGTATATACCCAATAATTTGCTTTGGACAGCTGTTTTAATGGTAAATGATATCAAGAACGAGCTGTTATCCAACAGCTTCATACTCGTAAATATCTTGTTTTGCTCAGACCCCAGCAGTCGTACATACATATTTTAAGAAAAAATTACAATTAAACTGATTATATTTTGTACATATATAAGGTGAAATGCAGCAGTTTCAATAGCAAGCTTTTACATTTTCTCAGTTTAGACACAGGAATCAGACACTAGAATAGCGTTTCTCAAACAGTGGGGCACAGCCCCAGTGGTGGCTTTGAGAAGTGTAAACTTATAATGACTGGTATAGGTTCTCTGGTAAACTAGCTGAGAAACACTGCACTAGAACCTTGAATTATTCACTCTCAGTATTCTACTTCTACAGTTTCTAAATAGTCATCTTTCACCTCAGTAGGGCCACCCAAAAAAAAAAAAAAATTATAAGTATGCATTCAATAGCTGTCTTGCTGTAAGGGCCCAGACATCATAATTCAAATGACCCTTCAAACTGCAACACACCTTTTTTTTTTTTTTTTTTTTCAACAAGTCGGCCGTCTCCCACCGAGGCAGGGTGAAACATAAAGAAAGAAAATCCCAAAAAAGAAAATACTTTCATCATCATTCAACACTTTCACCACACTCATACATAATCACTGTCTTTGCAGAGGCGCTCAGATACGACAGCTGAGAATAGTCCCTCCCAGCTGTCACTATCCCAGACCCCTCCTTTAAAGTGCAGGCATTGTACTTCCCATTTCCAGGACTCAGGTCCAACTAAATCAATTAACTGGTTTCCCTGAATCCCTTCACAAAATGTTACCCTGCTCACACTCCAACAGATCGCCATGTCCCAAAAACCATTCGTCTCCATTCACTCCTATCTAACACGCTCACACATGCTTGCTGGAAGTCCAAGCCCCTCGCCCACAAAACCTCCTTTACCCCCTCCCTCCATCCTTTTCTAGGACGACCCCTACCCCGCCTTCCTTCCCCTACAGATTTATACACTCTCCAAGTCATTCTACTTTGATCCATTCTCTCTAAATGACCAAACCCCCTCAACAACCCCTCTTCAGCCCTCTGACAAATACTTTTAGTAACTCCACACCTCCTAATTTCCACATTCCAAATTTTCTGCATAATATTTACACCACACATTGCCCTTAGACAGGACATCTCCACTGCCTCCAGCCTCCTCCTCGCTGCAGCATTTGCAACCCATGCTTCACACCCATATAAGAGTGTTGGTACCACTATACTTTCATACATTCCCTTCTTTGCCTCCATGGATAACGTTTTTTGTCTCCACAGATACCTCAACGCACCACTCACCTTTTTTCCTTCATCAATTCTATGGTTAACCTCATCCTTCATAAACCCATCCGCTGACACGTCAACTCCCAAATATCTGAAAACATTTACTTCTTCCATACTCCCTCTCTCCAATGTGATATCCAATTATTCTTTATTTAAATCGTTTGATACCCTCATCACCTTACTCTTATCTATGTTCACTTTTAACTTTCTACCTTTACACACTCTCCCAAACTCGTCCACTAACCTTTGCAACTTTTTTTAGAATCTCCCATAAGCACAGTATCATCAGCAAAATGTAACTGTGTCAACTCCCATTTTGCATTTAATTCCCCATAATTTAATCCCACCCCTCTCCCCAACACCCTAGCATTTACTTCTTTTACAACCCCATCTATAAATATGTATATTAAACAACCATGGTGACATTACATATCCCTGTCTAAGACCTACTTTTACCGGGAAGTAATCTCCCTCTCTCCTACACACTCTAACCTGAGCCTCACTATCCTCATAAAAACTCTTTACAGCCTTCAGTAACTTACTACCTATTCCATACACTTGCAACATTTGCCACATTGCTCCCCTATCCACTCTATCATATGCCTTTTCTAAATCCATAAATGCAATGAAAACTTCTCTATCTTTATCTAAATACTGTTCACATATATGCTTCACTGTAAACACTTGATCTACACATCCCCTACCCACTCTAAAGCCTCCTTGCTCATCTGAAATCCTACTCTCTGTCTTACCTCTAATTCTTTCAGTAATAACCCTGCCATACACTTTACCTGGTATACTCAGTAAACTTATTCCCCTATAATTTTTACACTCTTTTATCCCCCTTTCCTTTATATAAAGGAACTATACATGCTCTCTGCCAATCCCTAGGTACCTTCCCCTCTTTCATACATTTATTAAACAAAAATACCAACCACTCCAGCACTATATCCCGCCCTGCTTTTAGCATTTCTGTCATGATCCTGTCAGTTCCAGCTGCTTTACCCCCTTTCATTCTATGTAATGCCTCACGCACCTCCCCCACACACATCTTGCTCTTCTTCACTCCTAAACGATGTCGTACCTCCCTGGCCAGTACAAGAAATTACCGCCTCCCTTTTTTCATCGACATTTAAAAGTTCCTCAAAATATTCCCGCCATCTACCCAATACCTCCAGCTCCCCATCTACTAACTCCCCTACTCTGTTTTTAACTGACAAATCCATTCGTTCCCTAGGCTTTCTTACCTTGTTTATCTCACTCCAAAAAATTTTCTTGTTTTCAGCAAAATTTCTTGACAGAGCCTCTCCCATTCTTTCATCTGCTCTTCTTTTGCACTCTCTCACCACTCTCTTCACCTTTCTTTTACTCTCCATATACTCTTCTATTAACACTTCTGTTTTGTAAAAACCTCTCATAAGCTACCTTTTTCTCTTTTGTCACACCCTTTACTTCTTCATTCCACCACTCACTCCTCTTTCCTCCTGCACCCACCCTCCTATAGCCACAAACTTCTGCCCCACATTCTAATACTGCATTTTTAAAACTATCCCAACTCTCTCCAACCCCCCCACTACTCATACTTGCACTAGCCCACCTTTCTGCCAATAGTTGCTTATATCTCACCCTAACTTCCTCCTCCCTTAGTTTATACACTTTTACCTCTCTCTTACTTGTTGTTGCCATTTTCTTTTTGTCCCATCTACCTTTTAACTGTAGCTACAACCAAATAATGATCCGATATATCCGTTGCCCCTCTATAAACATGTACATCCTGAAGCCTACCCATCAACCTTTTATCCACCAATACATAATCCAACAAACTACTTTCCTTACGTACTATATCATACCTTGTATATTTATTTATCTTCTTTTTCATAAAATATGTATTACTTATTACCAAACCTCTTTCTACACATAGCTCAATTAATGGTTCCCCATTTACATTTACCCCTGGCACCCCAAATTTACCTACTACTCCCTCCACAACATTTTTACCCACTTTAGCATTAAGATCCCCAACCACAATTACTCTCTCACTTGGTTCAAAACTCCCCACACACTAAACTAAGCACTAAAAACTAAAACTAAAATTTTTTTATTATTATTAACACATTGGCCGATTCCCACCAAGGCAGGGTGGCCTGAAAAAGAAAAACTTTCATCATCATTCACTCCATCACTGTCTTGCCAGAGGGGTGCTTTACACTACAGTTATAAAACTGCAACATTAACACCCCTCCTTCAGAGTGCAGACACTGTACTTCCCATCTCCAGGACTCAAGTCCGGCCTGCCGGTTTCCCTGAATCCCTTCATAAATGTTACTTTGCTCACACTCCAACAGCACGTCAAGTATTAAAAACCATTTGTCTCCATTCACTCCTATCAAATACGTTCACACATGCTTGCTGGAAGTCCAAGCCACTCGCACACAAAACCTCCTTTACCCCCTCCCTCCAACCTTTCCTAAGCACTAAACCCACAAGGCTCATACAGTGCTGTGGCAACACCCCAGCTCTCCTTCAGAGTGCAGGTACTATGCTAAGCAGTTCCCTGATTTTTTTGACAGCCATTTCCCACTGAAGCAGGGTGACCCAAAAAGAAAGAAAAAACTTTCATCATTCAACACTTTCACCATCACTCATACATATTCATTGTCTTTGCAGAGGCGCTCAGATACGACAGTTTAGACATCCCTCCAAATTGCCAGTATCCCAAACCCCTCCTTTAAAGTGCAGGCATTGTACTTCCCATTTCCAGGACTCAAGTCCGGTTAACCAGTTTCCCTGAATCCCTTCACAAAATATTACCCTGCTCACACTCCAACAGCTCGTCAGGTCCCAAAAATCATTCGTCTCCATTCACTTCTAACACACTCATGCACACTTGCTGGAAGTCTAAGCCCCTCGCCACAAAACCTCTTTTATCCCCTCCCTCCAACCTTTTTGGGGACAACCCTTACCCCCTTCCCTTCCCTTCCCTTCCCTAGAGATTTATACGCTCTTCAAGTCATTCTACTTTGTTCCATTCTCTAAATGACCAAACCACCTCAACAGCCCCTCTTCAGCCCTCTGACTAATAATTTTAGTAGCTCCACACCTCCTCCTAATTTCCGCACTACGAATTCTCTGCATAATATTTACACTACACATTGCCCTTAAACAGGACATCTCCACTGCCTCCAGCCACCTTCCTGCTGCAGAATTTACAACCTATGCTTCACGCCCATGTAAGAGTGTTGGTACCACTATACTCTTGTACATTTCTTTTTTTGCCTCCATGGATAACATTTTTTGTCTCCACAGATACCTCAACGCACCACTCACCTTTTTCCCTTCATCAATTCTATGGTTAACCTCATCCTTCATAAACCCATCTGCTGACAAGTCAACTCCCAAATATCTGAAAACATTTACTTCTTCCATACTCCCTCCCTCCAATGTGATACCCAATTTTTCTTTATCTAAATTGTTTGATACCCTCATTACCTTACTCTTATCTATGTTCACTTTCACCTTTCTACCTTTATGTGCATACATCCCTAATAATTTTCCTTTTACAATATTTTTATATTTTTAGACATCTTGCTGTCTTTTTAAATACTGTATAATAATTATTCATTATGTTACTTGTATCATCTTGTTTATTTTTTGAAAGATAATAGCCCTCCGTTTATACATAAATATAGCAATACAGTAGAACCCCCGTGTCCACTGATTCAGTATCTGTGGTTGCAGTTATCCACAGTTTACTGTGGCCCAAAAATACCTCTTTAATTTTGCATAATAATGGCCCCAAAGCACAAAAGTAAAAAAGATGGCAGTTCTTCAAAGCCTAAGAGAAGCTGTGAAGTGCTTCCTATCATTGAAAAAGTGATAATTCTCCACTTACTATGCATAATTTGTCAATTAAACTATATAATAGGTATTTTTTTTTATTTTTATTAACACATCGGCCGTTTACCAACAAAGTAGGGTGGCCCGAAAAAGAAAAACTTTCATCATTCACTCCATCACTGTCTTGCCAGAGGCATGCTTACACTAGTTATAAAACTGCAACATTAACACCCCTCCTATAGGACTTATATATAGGGTTTGCTACTATCCATGGTTTCAGTATCCACGGCAGGTTCTCGGAACATATCCCCTGCGGATATGGGGGTCCTACTGTATACTGGCACTCCTAAACATCAGGGTAATGGGTCATTGTGGAAAATTACACAAAACATTTTAAGGTATTTGAGATTTATAGATATGTAGCTACCATCAGTGATAGAAGTTGTGAGGCTGCCAGCTTTTGCAGAAGCTCTGTGGGTCAAAAACTGTGAATCCAATTTCTGCCCAGTGCTCAATGTGTAAATGAAGAAATTCAACCAAGCATGCATGAATTGATTAAAGAATTTCCCCGTCCTTATCTACTATCTAGCGAACCCACAGACATGCAGGCTAGTCACAGCCCACTTAAACCTACTGCAGATGGCAAGTACATGAGTTATTTGTTTATTCATGCTTTTGTGCATTGTTTTAATGATATTCATGAACTTGGTTTATTTTGTAACATCTATGTAAACTTTTTATTATTGTGAACTTCATTCCATATCCACTTATTTATGTAACCATTATGGGTATGTTCCATTGCCGTTCTTGATTGCTGTTATTTTTCCTGTGTACAAGAAATCAGCATTCACGAGTATGAAATGTCAGTGCTGTACAAGTTTAATTTTATCAGAATTTTGAAAAAAAAACTAAGATATACAGTGGACCCCCGAGTTTCGTAAAAACTTCACTCCTGAAGTCTGCTCAAGTGCCATTACCGAACGAATTTACTCCCTTAAGGAAAAATTTCACGTAGGTTAGTCTATTTCAGACCCCCAAAAATACACTTCCACAAGAACTTACAAAATTATACTTACATAATTGCACGATTTCCGGGGTATTCGTTAACCGAGGGTCCACTGTACAGTGGTACCTCGAGTTACGATGGTCCCCAAAATCGCCCTTTTATGTAAGTTTATTTTTTTAAATGCTTTTGTAAGTATATTTTTGGGGGTGTAAAAGGACTAGTCTATTTTACATTAGTCCTTATGGGGATAAATTCGTTTGGTAATGGCACTTGAACAGCATTCTCGAACGAAAAAATATCGTAACTCGAGGTACCACTGTAACTGGAGTTTACAGTATCTCATGTCACATCTGTGTCTAATTTAAAGCTAGTGTCAATTTACCAAGAAAATGGGTGCTCATGAAACAAAATGTTTGAAAATAGTTGAATACCATGTGCATGAGTAGTTTCCAGGTTGCTTTTGACCATAATACTTCCACTTAAGAGTAGAAGTATTATTACATAGTGAGCTATTTTGATCATACTCAAAATAGTTCACTATGTAATAATAACTTTTATTAAGTTTGCACTATGAAACAGGAATCTTTGTACTTGCATGTATAGTACATTGATAGGATATAAGATGTTAAATCCTGATTTGCTGAAGAAGGTAAAGTAACCAGTGTGCCTTCATATTGGAATTAGTCAATATGAAGAAATAATTTTCACCAGTTTTATGTACAATACTGAGAAGGTTCAGTTGAGTAGATCTTAAGAAGTTTGGTGATGCTTACCAGTTAAAGTGGCTCTTTTTTTCATCAGTGCTTTTTCTCTGATTTGTTCTATGCAATTCACTGTTACATGATCTAACTTTATTAAGAAACAGCATTTATATTTGTGCATTGAATTATGCTCAGTATAACTATTACTGAATAGCTAATAAAATTATTTTAGGGGATGCAAGATAGCAAATCTATAATGTTAAAAATTTGGATATTATATAAACCTGTGAGGGTAGAATATTGTTAATAAATTCTTTATCCAATGAAAATGACAATTAACCTTTATAGCTTTTTGTTGTTTGGGTTTAGTGCTTCATTTGATTATTATTATTTTTATTTTATTGTTGACTACTTATTAATCTGGTAAAGTAGATAAATGTATAATCAACTTACAGTATTCATTGAAAATGATCTGAAACACCAATACAAACAAACTTTCCTATAATGAAAACTTTTGAACCCAAAAGTATTCCAGTATTAATTTGCAAGGCACTTTTACAGGAAAATCCTTTATTCAATGTTTCACCAATGAATAAAATGCCTAGATCCAGGCCCTGCCTTCTTTTTTTTTTATCACCTGACTTCACCATCTGAACTGAGATTACTTTTTGTAAGGAAGAGGTTTCCAGTTGGTATGTAATGTGAGCAAGAAGGTACAATAGGTACAGTATGTAAGATGACTTCGAGCCAATCTATCCTTTGATGTGCAAATGAGGTAATCCAGTTCAATCCAAGGAAAGGAACCAGGGGTGGTATGCTCCTTTGATAAAGTGTGACATTAAGAAGTGTCCGATATGGTCAGCAAGGTTCAATTCTGGAATAAAATTTTAAGGTTCTAGCAGGAATTTGATGATATAAAAATGAAATGTCTAAACCAAAGTAAGTAATTTATTGATACCTTAAAAACCTCTATAAATGTCTGCATTTTTTAGTGAATCACAGAGCAGCTGATAATTAGTAACAACATAAAAATATAACACCATTATTTTGCACCATGTATTCAAGACTATCAACAGTTGCCAACAGTCTAAGTACAGTCAACAACCCTGTAAACTAGTGTACTCAGAAGTCCATTTTCTAACTACTTTAACAGCGTATTAAAAGTGGATTGAGTGGTTGTATTACAGTGTCTGATGTAACATCTTGGTGTATATTTCTAGTATGATGACATACTCAAATCAATATTGGTTCATGTACACAATATACCCATGCACTGTAATAGTTAAAACTGTACAATATTTAATTTATAGGTGGTTTATCAAAATTTAGTAAAGCTGGCTTTATTGATGCCAGGCTGAGTAACCAGTAAAAATCACATCAGTACTATCTACACTTAAGGCCACAATGTTCTTCCAACTAGCCCCTGAAGGGGTGAAATTGTTGCTGCCATGTTATAAAAATCATTCACAAGCCAATACTGTATGTCTAAATATTGAAATAAAAACTTATGTTCCTTTATGTAACATATTTTCATATTAGTAAAAATGCCTTACTATTAGAAGACAACTATAACCACCTAAGTACAAACATTACATAAGACTTGTAAATGCAAGGCTGATAAATTCTTCATAACTGATGGTAATGACTCCTTTCATTTCACGGTCACGGCTCTTGAAAGCTTCAGTCAAATTGCGAAGTTGAATATTACTGACAATAAAATTATCCAGTGTAACTTTTCTCGATCTTGGCGAAAATTTGGACACCAGGAAGCTTACAAACTGTGGAGAGAGGCGGTAGCCCATCTGCTGCAGTGCTGATCATGAAAGAGGGTTTATATTAATTTAAGTACTTTAACTACATTACCCTCTACCTTCCCCAGTGGTTACACCAACTTACCCCATCCCTCCCTCCATGACTACACTAATTCCTCCCTTCATCTCACATGGCTACATTACCCTCCAACCCACAGACAACCATATTTTTATGGTGAGGTGTTGTATGACCCATACGGATTTAGCATGTAATTTGGTATTATGGTAAGGTAGAAAACATGTTCCAGTGATGCCATGGGCTTTACTAGTTAAGGTTTTCATTGTCATGGGAGGTCCTACCTAAATTTTTTTTTTATAGCTGAGAAAACAGCAGTTCATCACATCTTTTGATTGAGGATCTTTTTTCGAAGATCCCAATCAATCTGGTACTTAAGGCATTAAACTTCAGTAGTTTAACAGCACACCCATGTAGCGTCCATTCCTTTTTACGAATATAATTTTTACCTATTCCTTCAGTTCTCTTTTCATGGAACTTGGTCATCCTTCCCTCATAGTCACACTAGCCTTTTCCCCCTCTCCCTATTACATAATATATACAGTATCTTTTCACTACTCATTCCTAATCTTACTCTATTCTGCTTAGTTTATCTCAAGTCTCTTTGATTTTCCTTTAAATTATATCTACAGGAACAGTTATGCTCATGGTGGTATCAATAATTTGTTATATAATTTTACAAAATTTCCAATGGTTGTAGATCATTTAATGTATTAAAATTTCCAATAGTTGCTGATCTTACTACATTCTCTCTTTAACTCATTACACTCGTCTACCACTCTGCTTGTGAAGAAAAAATTTCTAGCATATCTTCAGTTCCACACTTTACAGCTGTGGCATATAGTTATCCTTGTTGCAGGTACTTTAAAATCCTCTCTAATCTTTCATATCCATTTGTGACCTTGTCAGCATGGGCATCTTTACTGTTTTCAGCCTTTCATCATAACTTTTTTTTAAACCCATAGCTATTTTGTAAACTATTCTATAGATCTTTTCTAATTTATCTACAATATTTTAAGGAGAGGGCACCACACCACCACTGTATATTCCAATACTGGCCTATGTTGTAAGCAGCACTTTTTAGCATGTCTCCATCCATATACTATTTAAAGCTATTTTATATTTCACCAAAGTAGTACAGTGGACCCCCGGTTCATGTAATTAATTAGTTCCAGAATGCTGTTCAAGTGCCGTTACCAAATGAATTTGTTCCCATAAGGAATAATGTAAATTAGATTAGTTCTTTTAGACCCCCAAAAATACACTTACATAATTGTTCGAGTTTGGAGTAGTACGTAAACCAGGGGTCCACTGTATATGAGTTTCTCACAATTTCATTTATATGATCTTCCAGTGACATTTAAAAAATAACTCCCTGACACTTTCAATATTTTATTATCTATATACTTCATGTGGTATGATTTCACACTCTGCCATTTCCTGTAAAGAACAAAAAGGCACAATACCGTGACTGGAACAACACACAAACAACCTCGTACATACAAGACAAACTTATGATTATGTTTCAGTCTGACTTGAACCATTAACTAGTGTGACTAGTTAATGGTTCATCATAAGTTTCACTCTCCTATGTGCAACTTATTTGTGTACCATTACCTGTACATTGTTACTCTTCATACCTCATTTATCATTTGTTTCCTGCCACTCTCTGCTCTTCCCATTCCTCAAACATACCTCCCTTCCCTCTTATGCTACTCTAACACTCCTTCTGTTGTACATAATCTTGCTACACTTACCTGCACTCATTTCATTCTCATCAATGTGTCCAGAGTTATCTCTGTCATAGCGACGATACACCTCTGTCCACTGGTTGACAAACAGAAATAACTGTCCAAATTCTTGCATGTTGATGGTTCCACTATGGTCAGTGTCAAACATGGCTATAAAAATAAAATTATGCACTTTATAAGTTATTTAAATTTATTGTAATTTAAATATTAAACACACATTTTGCTCTTGGTTATAAAATAACTACAGTACAGTAGTCCCCCTGTATCCACGGGGAAAACGTTCCAAGACCTACCGTGGATACCCAAAACCGCAGATATTAGCAAACTACATACAGTGGTACCTCGACTTACGATATTTTTTCATTCCAGAATGCTGTTCAAGTGCCATTACCAAACGAATTTATCTCCTTAAGAAATGTTGTAAAATAGACTAGTCCTTTTAGACCCCCAAAATTACACTTACAAAAGCATTTAAAAAAATAAACTTACATAAAAGGGTGAGTTTGGGGACCATCGTAAGTCGAGGTACCACTGTATGTCGTTTTTCATTTACATACAAACCTATCATGAAGTTTAACTGATAAGTTACGCACAATAAGTGGAGAATTATCACTTTTTCACAGGTGGGAAGCACTTCATGGCTTCTCTTAGGCTTTGAAGAACTGCCACCATCACTTTTGTGCTCTATGTCGATTAAGCAAAATTAAGGCTTATTTTTGGGCTACGGTAAACCATGGCTAACTGGAACCACGGAAACCGAATCTGCGGATACTGCTCTTCTACCATACATTACAAAAACTGAACATTCATTTATTCATTGCAGCACCACTTGGGATTCTTACAATATTTTAATGAATTATTTTTTCAATGAATGATATTTTCTTAGTTTCTTTGCCTCCTAACTTCCATGCATTTTATTTTCCTACTTGTATAGCCTTACTAAGGTAACCCTCAATCCTTACTCTTGGTCAGTCTCTGAATTCCTGCAAAAGAATAGGAAAAGCTGATGAAAGGAAGCAACAAGTCTGAAGGCAGAAAGCAAAAGGATGTAATCAAGACTATTGATGATTGAAAGTGTCTCCATCACTAACAGTGGTGATAACTCTAAATATCACACAAGTGAACAAGATTACCGAGACAGTGAGTATCTTGGCAGTCTCGCAATGAAGGAATATTGTACTATTAGATTTCATGTATACTTCTGACTGAAGCAAAATGTTACCAAACACAAACAACCTTTGATGATGGGCAATATCAATTTAAGAAAAAGTATGTAGATGCCAAAGTAGGAGCCAAAACAGGAGCACATACAGGTACCTGGTCGCCATAATTTAGCAAATTCAATGTGTTAAAGATACGAAGCTTTAGGGATGAAAAGAGAGGGGAAGAGACAAATTCTCCTAAGTGGATAAAAGTTGCTGCAGAATTGTGGCCTTGACTATTGCCAAACTCCAGAACAATACATCTAGTGTGAACTCGTTGAATATAAGAATACTATATAGTACCCAATGCATTATACGTATCAGATATAATGCACTGTACACTACAGTGGACCCCCAAGTTATGAGCATAATTCATTCCAGAAGGCTGCTCAAGTGCCATTACCGAATGAATTTTCTCCCTTAAGGAATAATGTCAAGTAGGTTAGTCCATTTCAGACCCACAAAAGCACTTACAATATTACACTTACATAATTGTACGATTTCCGAGGTGCTTGTAACTCGGGGGTCCACTGTATAGTTCCATCGTGTTCAGATAATCATCTGGAGTTTACACTGGCTTTTCTGCTCTGGAGTTTGACAACAATACAGTGGTACCTCGACTTACGATGGTCCCCAAACTCACACTTTTATGTAAGTATATTTTTTTAAATGCTTTTGTAAGTGTAATTTTGGGGGTCTAAAAGGACTAGTCTATTTTACAACATTTCTTAAGGAGATAAATTTGTTTGGTAATTGCACTTGAACAGCATTCTGGAATGAAAAAATATCGTAAGTCGAGGTACCACTGTATTTGTTTCTAGCCAAAAATCACCTTACTATCCTTAGTCAAGTTTAATATCTTTTTATTCAAGCTTTTAGGTGCACTCTCATATATTTGGTTCAATAATATATTCCAGCCATAACTCCACAATAGCTAGTATGTTGCAGTCTATGACTATGTGCTAAACTTTACACTCTCTAAGGAAAATGCATTTTGATTCTGGTGAAGGGCTTTTTTTTACCCCGAAGGCATTTACCAGAATGAGCCAACAATTTCGTAGCAGAGTAGTTGTATGCAGTTCTCACTGCTATCGTACACTGCGACGATGTCTGTTGCAACCTATCCAGAAATTCAATCGTTTACCTTCGTATACAACTTTGGTTTTATTGCATTTTTAGTAAATACAAAGATGTCACTTCCTGCTGGGTCCCTGGACATGCTGATGCTCAGGACAATGAACAAGCAGACTCAGCAACTAGGTCAACTGTTTATGACCTCAATTTCCCGTGCAGGTATTACTTTCCCTGGACTATTTTTCAGTGATCTTCCAACAACTCTGCAGCCTCTGGCAACAATGCTGGTCCGAGTTGGGCCACAACAAATTATTTTATACCAAACCATATTCAGAATTCTGACCATTTTCTTCCCACCACTGTCGAGTTTGCAAGACCGCACTCTCGTGCATCGAACATGCCTCTCACTCACGGATACCACATGTAGAAATAAATGACCAGCACCAACCCTATCCCTCACATGCTCCTAACCTCTGCACATTCCTACTTCTGCAGCGCTGTATGACCCTTACGGGTTTAATTAACGCTTACCTTTATAAGAATCTAGCTACCCTCCTCGTCCTTAGATAAAACCCCTCTTACATCCCATTCCCCAGGTGATGTATGACCCCCTATCCTTCATGTGGGGTAGCTGTACCTTGATGCTGGTGAGGGGCTCTTGATCAAAGGAATTGGAACTGTTCTCTTCTTCCACTGATAGGAAATCTCTAATTTCTCAGCATTATGATTCCCCTATGGGTTTATTGCTGCAACCTAAATATAATAACAATATTGTAAAATCCCTACAGGTTTAAACTTTTCCCATGAATATAATGCACATACTGAAACCTGCCAAAAATATCCTTAGTAACAATAGGAATATACCAAGTGTTCCATTAACTCTGGACAATAGTTTTGGTAATCCCGCACCTCCTCCTAATAAACCATACCACGGGTGGGGTTCAAACCTGCGGTCAGAGGTGTTCGAACCCCACCCGTTGTATGGTTTGTTTGCAATCGTGTCATTACAATTTCATGAGTCACTCCTCCTAATCTCCAATCTACAGACTGCATTATATTCACACCACACATTACCCTCATACATGACATCTCCACTGCCTCCAGCCTTCTCCTTGTTGCAACATTCACCACCCATGCTTCACACCCATATAAGAGCGTTGGCATAACTATACTCTCATACATTTTCCTCTTTGCTTCCATGGATAAAGTTCTTTGTCTCCACAGACTCCTCAGTGCACCACTCACCTTTTTCCCCTCGTCAATTCTATGATTCACCTTGTCTTTCACAGACCCATCTGCTGACACGTCCACTCCCAAATACAGTGGTCCCTCGGTTTTCGTGCATCTCCAAACTCGAACATTTATGTAAGTGTATTTTCGTAAGTGCTGTTGCAAGTGTATTTTTGGGGGTCTGAAATAGACTAACCTACGTGACATTATTTCTTAAGGAAGTAAATCCGTTCAGTAATGGCACTTGAGCAACATTCTGGAACGAATTTTCGGCGAAAACCGAGGGACGACTGTACAGTGGACCCCTGAGTTACGAGCTCCTCGGAAATCGTACAATTATGTAAGTATAATATTATAAGTGCTTTTGTAAGTGTATTTTTGGGGGTCTGAAATGGACTAACCTACTTGACATTATTCCTTAAGGGAGAAAATTCGTTCGGTAATGGCACTTGAGCAGGCTTCTGGAATGAATTATGCTCGTTACTCGGGGGTCCACTGTATCTGACTTCATTCATCTCCTCCATACTCTCTCCCTCCAATCTGATATCCAACCTTTCATTACCTATTTTTTTTATCTTCATCACCTTGCCCTTTCCTATATTCACTTTTAATTTCCTTGTTTTACATACTTACATATCATAAGTTTACAAGCCTCTTCAGAAAACGGTGACCAACTGCCATTCTGCAGAGCTTGTTGCAGTTCTCGGGAGTTGATGTGACCCGAGTTATCTTGATCCACAGAACGGAACCACAATACAATGTTGGGGTCTATGCCCGGAGGAGCACCAGGGTAACCTAAGAAAGAAAGAGTATACCCTTCTTTAGAATACTAAATACATTAACGGGTATCGTTTTTCTTAATTGAGTACTGTATAGAATAAAAGACCTTGAGTTGTGAAAAAGCATGAAGTTATGGGTTAAACTCACTAAAAATATCTATTTATGACCAGGTGAAACATTTCACAAGTCTATATACTGTACATTACAAATTACAGAGAGTATGTAAAATGAACCATGAGCATGGAACATCCCCAGGATGGGTAGAAACATTGGGCGTGTTTCCTTAAGACGCCTAGTGTCCCTGTTCGCCTAACAGCAAGTAGGTTCCTGGGTGTTAGCCGACTGGTGTGGGTCACATCCCGGGGACAAAATTAACTTAAGTTGCCCGAAATGCTCTGCATAACCAGGGGCTTTCTATATAGTATGTCATTGATGTCAGCTATGGTCTGTATAAGTTGTATCTTGTATGTGTATAAAGATTATTATTATTGTCCTTACCTGCCTGAGTCTGCTGTCCTGCATATCCTTGTTGAGGTTGTTGTCCAGGGTAACCACCTTGAGGCTGCTGTCCCTGATATCCAGCTTGAGATTGCTGGTATGCAGCATACTGTTGTTGCTGTTGCTGTTGCTGCTGCTGCTGCTGCTGCTGGCTGGGATATCCTGATGGAGGTGCCTGCTAAAAATGGAAAAAATTAAGATAAAAACATGCACTTTAAAATTTATGACTATATTTTTTTATACATATAACATTTATACTGTATGTATAGAGAATGGTTGCCAAATAAACTACAGTAATTCCATGGGGAAGTGGAACAGAATTCTTCCTCCGTAAGCCATGCGTGTCGTAAGAGGCGACTAAAATGCCGGGAGCAAGGGGCTAGTAACCCCTTCTCCTGTATGTATATTACTAAATGTAAAAGGAGAAACTTTCGTTTTTCCTTTTGGGCCACCCCGCTTCGGTGGGAAACTGCCGACGTGTTGAAAGATGAAAGAATTCCAAAATTGGTAACAATTTATTTATTTGACATATACAGTGGTACCTCGACTTACGATATTTTTTCATTCCAGAATGCTGTTCAAGTGCCATTACCAAACGAATTTATCTCCTTAAGAAATAATGTAAAATAGACTAGTCTGTTTAGACCCCTAAAAGTACACTTACAAAAGCATTTAAAAAAATAAACTTACATAAAAGGGTGTGTTTGGGGACCATCGTAAGTCGAGGTACCACTGTACATGTATAAACAAAATGTATTGATTAAAATACCAAAGGAAAATTAAGCACTACAAGCTTCCTATACAGTACATCCAAGTCTTCACGCAAAAGTGAATGCACGTCTCAGAAAATGATAAAAAGGAGGGTAACTATCTTAAGACACTATACAATTACGCTGCCTCCATAGAAAAATCCTTTTACTATTTTTTCCACAAAAGGAGCATGCCACACAATATAGTACCAATGGCAAAAATAAATGCATTTTGTCAGAAAAAAGAAACTACAATTTTAAGTACAGTGGTCCCTCGGTTTTCGTGCATCTCCAAACTCGAACATTTATGTAAGTGTATTTTCATAAGTGCTGTTGCAAGTGTATTTTTGGAGGTCTGAAATAGACTAACCTACATGACATTATTTCTAAAGTAAATTCGTTCAGTAATGGCACTTGAGCAGCATTCTGGAACGAATTTTCGGCAAAAACCAAGGGACCACTGTATTGTATAGTAACATCTTACCAGAATTTACCAATAAAATATATAAATCATATTTTCTTTTTGGGGATTTTCTTTCTTTTTGGGTCACCCTGCCTCGGTGGGAGACGGCCGACTTGTTGAAAAAAAAAAAAAAAAAACTTTACTTACTGTTATAGATGAAAAATAAATGCACTGATTAAGAACTAAAAACTGGCCAGTGCCTAATTACCCCTATAAAATGTAAATGATGTAAAGATTAAAAAACTGATGGATGGATGGATCTGCAAAGTTCACCAAGCACTTGTCCATTACTGAATTTAAAATTATACCGAGGACCCGAATTACAAAAAAATTATCATTTTTACAGTAGCCATTAAAGAACTTTTAATGAAAACAATCTGTAAAGGAATACCTAGAGTAAAAAATATTAAAAGTAATTAAGCAGTTTACACACACAGTTATTAAATGTTAAAAGGCATACATGTACATTCATTACAAACTTTGTCTTCCACATAAATAAAAACTTAGCTAAAAGTTCACTTGGTTACAGGAAAGAGAAGGAGTGTGCAGGATCCCCCAGTAAGAAGGTAGTGTTGGGAAAGGAGAGTATGCCTAGTCCTCAATCATTAAAGTATTATTTCAGTGACTATTTCCATAGAGAGATCCAACCCCCAGTGTTGTGACAAACACTATACAGCTTGTTGCTCATCTGCATGACCCCATTACACTTGTTACCACCTCTGATATACTGGACAATTAGCCCTCCAATTCTGTGGGTAGGTAAGGCTCCTTGAAGCCCCATATATTTAAATTTCATGAGCAAGACAAAAATATGTCTGCATAATAAATTTTATTCAGATTTGGATTTAGTTTTTGTTTTAGAGAGCACATCTCTTTAACCCCAAACCTTTTCAATGAACAGACCCCCCAAAATTAATATTACTCCAAGTGTCCACTAAAAAAAAATTCTTATGCAATGGCAGAGAATCTTTTTCTGAACATAATAATGCCAGAGGTATGAAATTTGATGGAAAACTTATGGAATTACACAAGTGCAAAGTTAGCGGTCTGGGCGCAATTTATGAATAAGCAATTTTGAAGATCAAGTCAAATTTCAAATAAATTTCATTGCTCTATTCATCCAAATTCTTAAGCTACTTTGCTAGTACGTGTTCGGTTCTATTGATTGAACACAAGAAACAGCCCATTCAACTATAACAAGTACTCTATAAAGTACACACAAGTCAGTACACAATTTAGCCAATTTTATGCAAAATTAAAAAAAAATAAGAGTGTAAAATAAACAATGTAGACATTCCAAGTATGTACCAAAACAACATTTCCTCTGTTCATTAACCATATCCCCAGGCCTCTCCTCTATTACACTTGCCTTCCATTTTTAATTCACAATCACACAAAAATAGAAGATTTACTCTTATTTCCCAGATAATAAAATATAACAAGGAATGATTGGTCATGGTTTACAACATCCCAATAATTTAATCAGATCTATTAAAAAACTCATAAAACAGACTGGGGGGTGTAGGAGAGCCTTACCCGTCCTCAGAAAAATTGGAAAAATTAGAATATTTCCTCAATTTTGAACCCAATATCAAGCCACTGTACTTCTAGTCCTGAAACTAACTAAAATTATCTTGGTATCAAATGATACCGAAAAACAGCCAAAAAAAACTATAAAAACCATCCTGGAAAGCACATCAAAGTCACTGTTTTAAATCAAACACATGGTTAGTTTTGCTTTTCCCATCATGCACTGCATGGGACAGGATTTTTTTTTATACTGTGCACAGTCACTGTGCAGACCCATTCTCTCATATCTAGGCCAAAATTTACCACTCACAGTTAATCTGAGTGAGCTGACCTCTATGCAAGGGACCCCTGGGCTCATTGACATAGTTCTACATGACAGCCACTGAAAGAGTTAAACTATCAGTCATGTACTGAACCGTCCAAGAGTTGCAGGTCAGTGATGTACCTGCAGGCATAATTCATCATGCCTCCAAATTTCCTGTGAGTGGCAAATTTAAGCATAGACAGAAAAGAATGGGTCTGCACACTGGAGTGTGCAGTATACAAAAAAATCTTGCCCCCACATAGAGCATGATGGGAACAGCTACCCTCTCAGCCTCTGTTAACATGGCATGCAGATGTGTACCCCCTCTCAGCCTCTGTTAACATGGCATGCAGATGTGAACCCCCTCTCAGCCTCTGTTAACATGGCATGCAGATGTGAACCCCCTCTCAGCCTGTTAACATGGCATGCAAATGTGAACCCCCTCACTACCACAATTAACCAATCATTGTTAACACCTAAGAGCACTAGAAGTAAGGATAGTGATTCTGATGTGGAGTTCCAAGGGTTTGAGAAGAAAATAAGTGAAGGTGACACCAGGAATGCCCATAATGCCACTTCAAACCAGGCCAAACTACAGGTTACAGCTCCAAACTACAACTGTAAGCTCATGCAAAATGTTCAAATCATTCTGCACTGTACAATATAGTAAAGCCAACTGGGTCGCCTGATTCAGAAGCAGAAAATTCATTTGCAAAACAATCTCCTCTCTATCCACTACAATCACCTTTAGTAGTCACCCATTAATCCATTAAATCAAGGGTTTACTATTATAAATTTATGAATGCTAAAAGAATTCACAACAAATTCTGTTCCCTATGTTACAGGTAAACATATGATCTTAAAATATTGTTCCAGATTATGGAGCTCAACTCTTCTCTAGGCTGAGGGACTGACCACCTCAAACAATTTCTCCAAGGTTGAATGACTGATTACATCATCTTACCTCGCCACTACTCCTGTTGCCTACAATACATGTTCCTCTGTATTTGTCTGATAAAACCTCCCACTTAGGCAAAAAAGTTTCAAGAATAAAGATACCCAACTGTTGTACATGTGTCTTATTCATCAACTTGTCAGTATATTTTATACAATTTTCAACATACCCAACACAATGCTGACTCATTATGATGATCAGCCAGTCTTTTAACCCTTTCAGGGTCCACGGCCATTTTTGGAAGGGGTGTGCCAGTGTCCAAGAATTTTCCAAAAAAAAAATTTCTTATTTTTTCTTATGAAACAGTAGAGAATCTTTTTCTGAAGGTAATAAAACAAAAAGTACGAAATTTGATTGAAAATTGACGAAATCATGCTCTCGTGAATTTTGATGTGTCAGCGATATTTAAGCATCGGCGATTTTGCCGACTTTGACTCCCATTTTAGGCCAATTACATTATTCCAGTCGACCAAATTCTTAGCTATTTCACTAGTATTACTTCTATTCTATCGATTGAGCACAAGAAATCGCCTAGTCAACTGTTTCAACTACAAAATAAAGTGATTGGAAATTGGTAATTTAGCCAATTTAACTCAAAGTTCAAAATATTCCAATTTCAAAATAGGGTGCAAAATAAACAATGCAGGCATTCCTGGCACTAAACTAACATTTCCTCTGTTCATTAGTTACTTTTTCAGTCTTTACAAATGAATTCCATTTTTATTTTTTATTCACATAATGAATTTTTATTCAAACCAAAAAATGGAAGATTTAATGTTA
Organism: Cherax destructor; assembly: GCA_009830355.1. NCBI lineage: Eukaryota > Metazoa > Arthropoda > Malacostraca > Decapoda > Parastacidae > Cherax > Cherax destructor. Next base: position 84,577 of record WNWK01000642.1, read on the forward strand.
TGCAATATTGTAATAATTATACAAATAATATCACCACATTTGTGAACGTATATTAGACCTACCAGTTGGCGCGTATTAGACGTGTGAGGTCATTTGTTTACTCTTGATTATCGGCAAAAATTTAACATTTCCGCTTTGAGCTCAGTTTCAAGCCATTTCCAGTACTAAAACCAATCAAAATCATCTCTATATCTGTAATATATCTTCCATTCTATCAAATGAGACCAAGAAATCGCAAATACAACTATAAAAAATATACGAAACAACACTGCAAAGTCGCTGTTTTAATCGAAAATTACGGGTTTCAGTTTTTTTCTCTCATTATGCACTGTGTGCTGCAGGATTTGTTTTATGTGGTGCACACTTACCACATAGATGTATTCTCTTATATCTAGGCCCAAATTTACCGCTCAAAGCTTATCTGAGTGAGCTGAGCTCATGACATAGAACTACGATTTGGACCCAGAACTCAAAGCCGTAGAACTACGGCACGGACCCTGAAAGGGTTAATACACATATATATCTTTAATATAAACTATTGGAGCTTTATTTATTCATATATTTATAAGTCAACCAATACCTAAAAAGGCCAAAACAGCATTTTTTTGGGCCAAACTGGCAACCTGGTTACATGAATTCTCAAAATATTAAAAATCTTAAACCAAATTGTTATATAAAATGTCAGCGATTGCAAACCAAAGCATTGTAGATTATTTGGGAGTTATAAATTACTCTTATGGCTACCTGAAATACTCTGCATAACTGGGGCTTGCCATAAAAATACATACATGTAAACTAATCCACTGTCAATTATGTACTATTCTTGGTAAAAATTAAAGTTTGTCATTCGTCATGGTTAATTTGCAGAAATGCAGGGAAGGATGTAGATAAGTGAGGAAAATCCACAGAAAATATTTCTGTCTCACCACATTTCTTGTAAACATGTCAGTATTCTTAGCTTGGTTTTGTTTTCAATTCCTACCACTAAAACTATGATAACCATACCCCTCAAGGGAGGTTCCTTGATGCTAGTGAGGGGCTCTTGATCAAGGGAATTGGATCTGTGCTCCAGTTCCCTGAATTAAGCCTCAATACCTTCCATCCCCCCCTACAAGTGCTGTATAATCCTACAGGTTTAGTGCTCCCCCATGATTATATTAATAATATGATAACCATTTTGAATTTTAATTTCTATGGTTTTTAGTTTTTCTTATAGATATGTTGCTAATCTAGGTTTTTCTTCTTTTTCTTAATAGCTCTTGTTCTTATTATTTTCTCTATTGTCCATGGGGAAATGGAAAAGAATCTTTCCTCCGTATGCAATGTGTGTCGTATGAGGCGACTAAGATGCCGGGAGCAATGGGCTAGTAACCCCTTCTCCTGTACAAATCTACTAAAAACGAGAAGAAGAAAAACTTTATAAAACTGGGTTGTCTGAATGTGCGTGGATGTAGTGCGGATGATAAGAAAGAGATGATTGCCGATGTTATGAATGAAAAGAAGTTGGATGTCCTGGCCCTAAGCGAAACAAAGCTGAAGGGGGTAGGCGAGTTTCAGTGGGGAGAAATAAATGGGATTAAGTCAGGAGTATCTGAGAGAGTTAGAGCTAAGGAAGGGGTAGCAATAATGTTGAAGGATCAGTTATGGAAGGAAAAGAGGGAATATGAATGTGTAAATTCAAGGATTATGTGGATTAAAATAAGGGTCGGATGCGAAAAGTGGGTCATAATAAGCGTGTATGCACCTGGAGAAGAGAGGAGTGTAGAGGAGAGAGAGAGATTTTGGGAGATGTTAAGCGAATGTATAGGAACTTTTGAACCAAATGAGAGAGTAATTGTGGTAGGGGACCTAAATGCTAAAGTGGGAGAAACATGCAGAGAGGGTGTAGTAGGTAAGTTTGGGGTGCCAGGTGTAAATGATAATGGGAGCCCTTTGATTGAACTTTGTATAGAAAGGGGTTTAGTTATAGGTAATACATATTTTAAGAAAAAGAGGATAAATAAGTATACAAGATATGATGTAGGGCGTAATGATAGTAGTTTGTTGGACTATGTATTGGTAGATAAAAGACTGTTGAGTAGACTTCAGGATGTACATGTTTATAGAGGGGCCACAGATATATCAGATCACTTTTTAGTTATAGCTACAGTGGGAGTAAAAGGTAGATGGGATACAAGGAAAATAGAATCAGTAAGTAAGAGAGAGGTAGGTTTATAAACTAAAAGAGGAGGCAGTTAGGGTAAGATATAAACAACTATTGGAGGATAGATGGGCTAGTGAGAGTGTAGGCAATGGGGTTGAAAATGTATGGGGTAGATTTAAAAATGTAGTGTTAGAGTGTTCAGCAGAAGTTTGTGGTTACAGGCGAGTGGGTGCGGGAGGGAAGAGGAGCGATTGGTGGAATGATGATGTAAAGAGAGTAGTAAGGGAGAAAAAGTTAGCATATGAGAGGTTTTTACAAAGTAGAAGTGATGCAAGGAGGGAAGAGTATATGGAGAGAAAAAGAGAGGTTAAAAGAGTGGTGAAGCAATGTAAAAAGAGAGCAGATGAGAGAGTGGGTGAGATGTTATCAGCAAATTTTGTTGAAAATAAGAAAAAGTTTTGGAATGAGATTAATAAGTTGAGGAAGCCTAGAGAACAAATGGATTTGACAGTTAAAAATAGGAGAGGAGAGTTATTAAATGGAGAGTTAGAGGTATCGGGAAGATGGAGAGAATATTTTGAGGAGTTGTTAAATGTTGATGAAGACAGGGAAGCTGTGATTTCGTGTGTAGGGCAAGGAGGAATAACATCTTGTAGGAGTGTGGAAGAGCCAGTTGTGAGTGTGGGGGAAGTTCGTGAGGCAGTGGGTAGAATGAAAGGGGGTAAGGCAGCTGGGATTGATGGGATAAAGATAGAAATGTTAAAAGCAGGTGGGGATATAGTTTTGGAGTGGTTGGTGCTATTATTTAATAAATGTATGGAAGAGGGTAAGGTACCTAGGGATTGGCAGAAAGCGTGTATTGTTCCTTTGTATAAAGGCAAAGGGGACAAAAGAGAGTGCAAAAATTATAGGGAATAAGTCTGTTGAGTGTACCTGGTAAAGTGTATGGTAGAGTTATTATTGAAAGAATTAAGAGTAAGACAGAAAGTAGGATAGCAGATGAACAAGGGGGCTTTAGGAAAGGTAGGGGGTGTGTAGACCAAGTGTTTACAGTGAAACATATAGGTGAACAGTATTTGGATAAGGGTAAAGATGTTTTTGTGGCATTTATGGATTTGGAAAAGGCGTATGATAGGGTGGATAGGGGGCAATGTGGCAGATGTTGCAGGTGTATGGAATAGGAGGAAGGTTACTGAAAGCAGTGAAGAGTTTTATGAGGATAGTGAGGCTCAGGTTAGTGTGTGTAGGAGGGAAGGGACTATTTCCCAGTAAAAGTGGGCCTTAGACAAGGATGTGTGATGTCACCGTGGTTGTTCAATATATTTATAGATGGGGTTGTAAGAGAAGTGAATGCGAGGGTCTTGGCAAGAGGTGTTGGGCTAAAAGATAAAGAAGCAAATACAAAGTGGGAGTTGTCACAGTTGCTTTTTGCTGATGACACTGTGCTTTTGGGAGATTCTGAAGAGAAGTTGCAGAGGTTGGTGGATGAATTTGGTAGGGTGTGTAAAGAAGAAAATTGAAAGTGAATATAGGAAAGAGTAAGGTGATGAGGATAACAAAAAGAATAGGTGACGAAAGATTGGATATCAGATTGGAGGGAGAGAGTATGGAGGAGGTGAATGTATTCAGATATTTGGGAGTGGACATGTCGGCGGATGGGTCTATGAAGGATGAGGTGAATCATAGAATTGATGAGGGAAAAGGGTGAGTGGAGCACTTGGAGTCTGTGGAGACAAAGAACCTTGTCCATGGAAGTAAAGAGGGAATGTATGAGAGTATAGTTATACCAACGCTCTTATATGGGTGTGAAGCATGGGTGATGAATGTTGCAACGAGGAGAAGGCTGGAGGCAGTGGAAATGTCATGTCTGAGGTCAATGTGTGGTGTGAATATAATGCAGAGAATTCGGAGTTTGGAAATTAGGAGGATGTGCGGGATTACCAAAACGATTGTCCAGAGAGCTGAGTAGGGGTTGTTGAGGTGGTTTGGACATGTAGAGAGAATGGAACGAGACAGAGTGACTTCAGAGTGTATAAATCTGTAGTGGAGGGAAGGCGGGGTAGGGGTCGGCCTAGGAAAGGTTGGAGGAGGGGTAAAGGAAGTTTTGTGTGCGAGGGCTTGGACTTCCAGCAAGCATGTGTGAGCGTATTTGATAGGAGTGAATGGAGGCATATGGTTTTTAATACTTGACGTGCTGTTGGAGTGTGAGCAAAGTAACATTTATGAAGGGATTCAGGGAAACCGGCAGGCCGGACTTGAGTTCTGGAGATGGGAAGTACAGTGCCGGCACTCTGAAGGAGGAGTGTTAATGTTGCAGTTTTATAACTGTAGTGTAAAGCACCCCTCTGGCAAGACAGTGATGGAGTGAATGATGATGAAAGTTTTTCTTTTTCGGGCCACCCTGCCTTGGTGGGAATCGGCCGATGTGTTAATAAAAAAAAAAAATATATGTTGCTAATCTTCCTCTTCTGTTCTGTCTTCTCCACCACTGAGTAGTTTCCTCTTGAATGCTTATTTAATTTCCTCTCATTCATAATGTACGTTAGCTCTAGCCTTTTTAAGATAATCATGTATTAATATATTAAACCTTTTGGGCAGTTTCTATCTCTCCCTCTCTCTCTCTTGTTGTCCTTCATCCAATAGTTCTTGTCTAACTGATGGTTTCTTGTAGTCTTTCCTTATGCTTGACCTGAGTTTGTACTACTCCTGTATTTGTAGCTACAGCAGCTATGCTTGTGTTGTCCCATCTTAATCTATCATGCACTGTAATTTTCATAGTTTCCATTGTAGCACTTGCTCTCTCTTGTACTTTATTCCCATGTTCAACCACTGAAAGAAAATTTCTACTATTGTTTTGACACTGTCGTTTCCTCACTTTACCTTCAAGATTCTTTATTTCAGTATGATACAATATTTGTACAAGGGTGATTGACATGTAAATGTGCATGCAGAAAGCCCCTTAATATGCAGAGCATTTCGGGCAAACTTAAGCCTATCTTAAGATTAATAAGGCTTCATATTCCTCCTCATGGTGGATGATGCTAAGAATTCTTTAACTATTTTTTTTTTTTTTCACTTTACACATGCTTATATCCTTTTTTCTCCTAGTAACAAGTGCACTTTTTAGAAAGAACACAAAGGCACAATACCATGACTAGAACAATACACAAATAACCCACAAATAGGAGAAATAAACTTTATGACGACGCTTCGGTCCGACACGGACCATTAACTAGTCGCATTTTTTTAGAACTGTCAACCTTTCTTCGTAACTCTGTCTCCAAGAGCTATTTTTTTATAACATGTCTATGAGCTAATGTATTTCATCCACATTTTTTTAAATATGGAGACCACACCACCACAATGTGTTCCTATTTTGGCATAGCCTACATTATGAAAAGCTTTAGCTTGCATTTCCCCTTTCATACAATTTCTGAAGGCTACTTTAAAGTAAGTCATTGAAATATATGAATTTCCTCAGTTTCATTTGCTTACATGATCTTTCCATGACACATTTGTGTCTACGATAAAGGTTGGACCTTATGGTGTTTATCTTCACAACACACTGGATAGATGAAACTATGGACCACTGAGTTACAAAGGTCACTAAAGAGCAAAACTCAAGCAATAAATCCCACACATGCTGTGAGTCTCTGACTAGTTATTCTTGCACTACAAAAGGCTTCAACACTCCACTATGCAGCCACTAAATCATGCTGTGACATCTACAATTAGAGAAGCGTCTATACCCTATGCACGTTAAACTACTAGGATATTTGTGCCTCACCCCTTGAGCCTGACCAGGGTAGCCTGACGGCGGAGCCTGGCCCGGGTAGCCTCCCTGGGGCTGACTGTAGCCTTGATAACCCTGCAAGAAACATTACCATAAATGCTTATGTTAAAAGCAGGTCACCATAGTACTCTTGTCTGCATCACATCTGTATAGGGTTAAATCAATGTGTGAGGTTGGGCTTACTCATAGATAGAAAGAAAACAGATGCAAAAAAATATTCATGCTACAAGTGATAAAATGGCAGAAATTTACCTGGCTTTAAAAGATAGTAAACAAAAACACACTACGTACTTGATATCACTAGAGTAGCAGATAGTATATTTAATATACTGTATATCTTTCTATGCCATATGTGGACTAGTGGCCCCTTGTTCCCCAAATACACTGTCTTCCACTCTGAATCTTACAGTGCTAAAAATCCTTCCTTTTTTTTATAACCAAGGTTTACTGCCCGAGTTGCTCCCTCATTGACATAGTAATTCCCTGTAGGTGGCCAGCAGTTCTCATCAGCCAAGCAGCCGCTCATCTAAACATGGTCTGACTTCTCATTCTCTCTTGCCTGATGCTCCTATAGGCACACTTGTACATCCTGCTCTGTGTTAGCCTGAATACTGTGATACGCATTCTTTAATTGAGCATTTGTGGTTGTGTGGGGCTCAATTTATTTTTCGCCCATTCACTTCCCAGGATAAGGTCATGGCTAGACTACAAGAGCCTCCTATAGCCCTATTATGTTATGATTCATGATTAGTGATAAATGCCTTCTTTACACTACACTTAACCTAAGTTGCCCGAAATACTCTGCATAGCCAGGGGCTTTCTATATAGTATGTCAATGATGTCAGCTAGGTCTGTACAAGTTGTATCATGTAGTTGTAAAAATTTGTGGGGTAAAAAAAATAAGAGTCTAACACTTTAATTGGTAATAAGGTTATCAAGACAGGAAAACAAAAAAAAACAAAAAACTATTCTAAGATTATTATATATTATTATACACTTGCAGCATATTAGCCAGTGACAACATTCACCAGCCAAATGACATCATGCCCATAATTGGCAGCAGAGCCTTTAGGCTGGTCTGCCCTTAACCCCACAACACTGCAAGATAATGTCTGGTTTCCAAATATGAACACACAGCTGAGGTAATTTACAATTCTTGTTTTCAACCTCAGTCTCATACAGAGGTTGTTGTTTGTGCTTCAGCTGCAACAGAGATGATTACAAGGCCATGACAAAGGTTGCCAGGAAAGATGAAAGAACAGGCCTAGACCTGCAGTGCATAAATGCCAAACAAAGTGATTGAGATTATCATTCTCCACTATCCAGTGATATGATTGATGAAACTGGGGTAAGGTTTCCAGGTTTGGCTCCTCAGCTGCAACAATGTTTAGAAAAAGAAAACCTACTAAAGTGTAGAGGCTCATAGCAAGCACCCATCAATTCATACTTAAGGGAGATGTCTGCACTACTTTACTGATCAGTCTGATTCTTAGTTTCCAGGATCTTTCACTACATCTCATACCCACCAGTAGATAACACCTTCCATGATTTCTCTCATACTATGAGCAACCTCATGTTTATGCATTCCTTTATTTTTTCAGACATTATAAATGTTACCTAGCTGTCAACCATTTCAAAGCTACAAACCATGGTACGGGTGAGTGTTAACTCACGGGGAGTGAGTTGTAAAACTCCAGGCCAGTGCATCAGCTACTCGGCCAGCTGGCTACCATTTCAAAGCTACTGTTAAAATACATTTTACCTCAACTGATTTGTGACATCAATATAATATGTCAAACACTTCATGAAACCTGTTTGTTGAGTTTTCATTCATTATTTATCCCCTTGTGCTTCTTATTTCAATTATTTTTTCTACTCCCATATACTGTATCATGTTACAATCTCTTCATCTTGACCCCAATGGAAATAAGCCACTCTGTCTGACCTTTTTGGGTTATACTAGGTTCTCTACACATATGCTGATATGTATGATAATCTAAGTAACTGTATTTGTGTATACCTGAATAAACTTACTTACTTAAACATTGTACTGGGACTGTTACAATCATTGTTAACACTGTCAGTGTATTCCTGTCTGTTCATTTTGACAATACTGTTTAATAGAAGTTTTCTGTTTACAATGACCAGGGTCCTTGATAATCTTCAGATAACTTATATTGTAATGTAATTTCATAAACTAGTACCACTCCTTTTACAATTAGACAACTAATTTTTTTTATTTTATGAATTATCTTATAACATGTGTCTTAACTATTGATTTAACTTCCAGTTAATACCTACACTCTAACCCAAGTAAGGGACTTCCCTCAACATTAGTCATGATAAGTAGGGTTTTCTGTTTGACAAACTATTAACGCTTTCATATGTCATTTTTATTATTATTATTACTATTATTGTTATCATTATTACAGGTATTGTTACTAACAAAAATGTACTAAATGCAGATGGGTCAATCAGCATTGTGTTGTTGTGGGGAAGACGAGGGAATATGCTAGCATTAGGGGCAGAGGTGTAGAAGGATGTGTAAGTGTAAATGATACAAGATGTAGTTGGAGCAAAAATACCTGGAGTATACCTGGAGAGAGTGTTCCAGGGGTCAACGCCCCCACAGCCTGGACTGTGACCAGGCCTCATGGTGGATCAGGGCCTGATCAACCAGGCTGTTACTGCTGGTCGCACGCAATCCAACGTACGAACCACAGCCCAGCTGATCAGGCACTGACTTTAGGTGCCTGTCCAGTGCCTGCTTGAAGACAGCCAGGGGTCTATTGGTAATTTCCCTTATGTATGCTAGGAGGCAGTTGAACAGTCTTGGGCCCCTGACACTTATTGTGTTGTCTCTCATCGTGCTAGTGGCACCCCTGCTTTTCATTAGGGGGATGTTGCATCATCTGCAGAGTCTTTTGCTTTCGTAGGGAGTGATTTTCGTGTACATGTTTGGTACTAATCCCTCTAGGGTCTTCCAGGTGTATATGATCATGTATCTCTCCCTCCTGAGTTCTAGGGAGTACAGGTTTAGGAACTTCAAGCATCAGCAATTTCACCTGCCCTGAAAGGTGCTGTTAGTGTGCAGCAATATTCCAGCCTAGATAGAACAAGCAACCTGAAGAGTGTCATCATGGGCTTGGCATTCCTGGTTTTGAAGGTTCTCATTATCCATCCTGTCATTTTTCTAGCAGATGCAATTGATACAATGTTATGGCCCTTGAAGGTGAGATCCTCTGACATGATCAACCCCAGGTCTTTGACATTAGTTTTTTGCTCTATTGTGTGGTTGGAATTTGTTTTATACTTCGATGAAGTTTTAATTTCCTCACGTTTTCCATATCGGAGTGTAATTGAAATTTCTCATCATTGAACTTCATATTGTTTTCTGCAGCCCATTTAAAGATTTGGTTGATGTCCGCCTGGAGTCTAGCAGTGTCTTCAATGGAGGACACTGTCATGCAAATTCGGGTGTCATCTGCAAAGGAAGACACGGCACTGTGGCTTACAGTATATCCCTGTCTATGTCCGATATGAGGATGAGGAACAAGATGGGACAGAGCACTGTGCCTTGTGTAACAGAGCTTTTCACAGTAGCCGCATCAGATTTTACTCTGTTGACTACTATTCTTTGTGTTCTATTTGTTAGGAAATTATAGATCCATCTACCAACTTTTCCTGTTATTCCTTTATCACGCAATTTGTGAGCTATTACACCATGGTCACACTTGTCAAAGGCTTTTGCAAAGTCTATGTATATTACATATGCATTCTGTTTGTCTTGTAGAGCATCCAGGACCTTGTCGTAGTGGTTCAGTAGTTAGAACAGACAGGAGCGACCTGCTCTAAACCCATGCTGCCCTGGGTTGTGTAACTGATGGGTATCTAGATGGGTGGTGATCTTGCTTCTTAGAACCCTTTCAAAGATTTTTATGATATGGGACGTTAGCGCTATCGGTCTGTAGTTCTTTGCTATTGCTTTACTGCCCACTTTGTGGAGTGGGGCTATGTCTGTTGTTTTTAGTAACTGTGGGACAATCCCAGTGTCCATGCTCCCTCTCCACAGGATGTTAAAAGCACGTAATAGGGGCTTCTTGCAGTTCTTGATGAACATGGAGTTCCATGAATCTGTGCCAGGGGCAGAGTGCATGGGCATGTCATTTATTGCCTTTTCAAAGTCATTTGGCATCAGGATAATATCAGATAGGTGTGTGTCTACCAAATTCTGTGTATCTCTCATAAAAATTCATGTAGGTCTTCGACTCTGGTTAGTGGTTAGTGGCTCGCTAAAACACAAGTCATATTGGGACTTGAGTAGCTCACTCATTTCCTTGCTGTCATCTGTGTAGGACCCCATCCCATTTAAGTAGGAGCCCAATACTGGATGTTGTTCTCGACTTTGATTTGGCATAAGAAAAGAAATACAGTGGACCCTCGCTATTCGAACACTCCAAAACTCACCCTCATTCCAGAATGCTGTTCAAGTGCTATTACCAAACGAATTTATTCCCATAAGGAATGATGTAAATTAGACTAGTCCATTTCAGACCCCCAAAAATACACTTATAAAAGCACTTACAATAATAAACTTACATAAAAGGGCGAGTTTTGGAGTGTTCAAATAGCGAGGGTCCACTGTACTTTGGGTTTCTTTCAATTTCATTTATGGCCTTAGGTTCTTCTCGCGTTTCTTGGCTCCTGTAAGATTCCTTCAGCTTTAGTTCAATGTTTGCTATTTCTCTGACAAGTGTCTCCCTACGTATTGCAGATATATTGGCCTCTTGTAGCCGCTCTGTTATTCTTTGCCTTCACCTGTATAGGGAGCGCCTTTCTCTTTTTAGTTTACATCTTCTCCTCATTTCCTTAAGGGAATATGCCTTGAGCATACCTCAAGTGCCACAGAGTTAATTTGTTCTAGACATAGGGTAGGATCTGTGTTGCTTAGTCTATCTTCCCAGCTTATATCATTTAAGTCTTGGTTTACTTGGTCCCACCTTATGTTTTTGTTATTGAAGTTGAATTTGGTGAAGGCTCCCTTGTGACTGATCATATTTTGTCGGTCTGGGGCTCCCCACATACATGTCTGGACCTCTATTATGTTGTGATCTGAGTACATATATTGTTTTTGATATGATGACATTTCGTATCAGATCATCATTGTTAGTGAAGATGAGATCCAGCGTATTCTCCAATCTTGTAGGCTCTATTATTTGCTGGTTTAAGATGAATTTGGTGCAGAGATTTAAAAGCTCGTGTGTGTGCGAGTTTTCATCTGAGCTGCCTCCTGGTGTTATCTCTGCTACAACATTATTTGCTATATTCCTCCATTTTAGGTGCCTAAGGTTGAAATCCCCCAGGAGCAAGATGTTGGGGGCAGGAGCTGCAAGATTTTCCAGACAGTGGTAATATTTCAAAAGCTGTTCCTGGAATTGTTGCAACGTTGCATCCGGAGGCTGCATTAAAGGTAAAAACTTTCATAGGTAAGGGCAGCTTGAATAAGAGTATCAAACATCAAAACAGTTGCCAAAAGTGAAGTCTATGTGCCCTTTCAATTAAAATAAGTTTGACAGACAGATCAGCCTGAGAGAACTCATAGGAAGGTGTTGGGCATCTCTCCACAAGATGTCCATGAGAGAGTTCAATATTTAGTTAATCATGAGAGTACAGCTTTTCCTAACAAGCAGCAATGAATTTTGTGCCATAGATAAGGTTTTCAAAAAAATAATACTACAAGAGAAAAGCCTGGCATATTGTCCCTCTCCTCAAGAATCAGTTATTTCGTTAATCTCTAAACTTCCCAGTAAATAAACCAGACCATTCTCATCCTCTCATTTTGTCTCAACCTTAACACATTTGCTCCACTAAACAAATTCAAGATGATTTCAGTAAACCAAATTCATAATGTATACCTGTGATATACATTAAACCATAGACATAATAAACTAATATAAGGGAGCAGGTGACCATTAATTGCAATTGTGTTGGATAGAATCTTGTTTTGTCATGAGAGTAACAATAATGGGCAATTCCGTAATCAATGGACTTCCTCCATTGTTTCAGAGTTGACTGACTCAGTAAATTTTGTTTCTTATTTGTAAAGACTGTTATACAGAGGTCCAATATATCTAGGGCTTACTGTGACCAGTTTCAAGAGATTTTGCTTTGCTATGGACCAGGCTTGTCTGGTGCTTCCTTGGTCAGTCAAGCTGTAGCTGTTGGCAACCCACTGACCCACATATCCATCACAGCCTGGTTGATCTGAAGCCTGATTGATGGAGTTGCCTCAAGAAGACTTCTACACTTTTCCAAAAAATGTTTGTTTTCTGGTAGAATACTAAAGAGTCTGGGCCCACAGAAGTTGATAAAATGTTCTTCTATTGTGCCCACAGTGCTCTGCTTTTCACTGGATTTACTTTATACGTCCTCCCATCTCTCCGGTAATTTATTATGATATCGTGATTACACCGCTGACTTGTAGCTCTGTTCGTGGTATGTCATCTTCAGGACTTGTTCATATAATTTTTATTTAATCACTAGTGATTGGTGGCACTTACTAAACGAAGGAAATTGAAAGTGAATATAGGAAAGAGTAAGGTGATGAGGATAACAAAAGGATTAGGTGATGAAAGATTGGATATCAGATTGGAGGGAGAGAGTATGGAGGAGGTGAATGTATTCAGATACAGTGATCCCCCGAGTAATGAACACCCCGGAAATCGTACAATTATGCAAGTATAATATTGTAAGTGCTTGTGGAAGTGTATTTTTGAGGGCCTGAAATAGACTAACCTACGTGACATTATTCCTTAAGGGAGTAAATTCATTCGGTAATGGCACTTGAGCAGGCTTCTGGGATGAAGTTTTTTCGTTACTCGGGGGACCACTGTACGTATTTAGGAGTGGACGTAAGGTGAATCATAGAATTGATGAGGGTAAAAGGGTAAGTGGTGCACTTAGGAGTCTGTGGAGACAAAGAACTTTGTCCGTGGAAGCAAAGAGGGGAATGTATGAGAGTATAGTTATACCAACACTCTTATATGGGTGTGAAGCATGGGTGGTGAATGTTGCAACGAGGAGAAGACTGGAGGCAGTGGAGATGTCATGTCTGAGGTCAATGTGTGGTGTGAATATAATGCAGCAAATTCGTAGTGTGGAAATTAGGAGGGGGTGCGGGATTACCAAGACTATTATCCAGAGGGCTGAGGAGGGGTTACTGAGGTGGTTTGGACATGTAGAGAGGATGGAACAAAGTAGAATGACTTTAAGAGTGTATAAATCTGTAGTGGAGGGAAGGCAGGGTAGGGGTCGGCCTAGGAAAGGTTGGAGGGAGGGGGTAAAGGTTTTGTGTGCGAGGGGCTTGGACTTCCAGCAACCACGCATGAGCATATTTGATAGGAGTGAATGGAGACAAATGATTTTTAATATTTGATGTGCTGTTGGAGTGGAAACCAGCAGGCCAGACTTGAGTCCTGAAGATGGGAAGTACAGTGGACCCTCGGTTTTCGTTCACCTCCAAACTCGAACAATTATGTAAATGTATTTTTGTAAGAGCTTTTGTAAGTGTATTTTTGGGGTTCTGAAACAACTAATCTAATTTACATTTGTCCTTATGGGAACTAATTCATTCGGTAATGGCATTCAAACAGCATTCTGGAAAGAATTTTCAACAAAAACCGAGGGTCCACTGTACAGTGCCTGCACTCTGAAGGAGGGATGTTAAATGTTGCAGTTTTATAACTGTAGTGTAAGTATGCTTTTGGCAAGACAGTGATGGAGTGAATGATGATGAAAGTTTTTCTTTTTCGGGCCACCCTGCCTTGGTGGGAAACGGCAGATGTGTTAATAAAAAAAATAATAATGTTTTGTCAAGTATGATCTCTCCTCTCTATGTTTATGGTAATGGTAAAACCTTCATTATCTATTCTTTCATAATCTGTTTATTTTGACTCCCTTAAGATAAGATTTGTTTGGATTTTTAACCTAGAGTGTTAGCCACCCAGGATAACCCAATAAGTCAGTGCATCATCGAGGACTGTCTGTCTTTTTTCCACTGGGGTCCTTTAATCTTGTCCCCCAGGATGCAGCTCATACTAGTCGACTAACACCCAGGTACCTACTTACTGTTAGATGAACAGGGACAGCAAGTGTAAGGAAACATGTCCTAATGTTTCCACCCATGCCAGGGATTGAACCACAGATGCTCAGTATGTGAGGCGAGTGCACTGCCAACTGAGCCATTGAACACCAATGTATTTCAGGCTCCTTCTCCAACAATTTCCAGCAACACAAAATATTGCCAGTGTTCACTTCCCAATGAAGGGTAAATGCAAGCAAAGACTTCAGTCATGGTGTTGGCCACAATAGTGTTACATTTAAAGGGCATATGACAAGACCCAGAAATATCAGAGTAAACAATCATGACTATTCATATGAACACACTACATGTTACAAAAATTCCCAAGTTCTACACTTTATTAATAATTAAGGACAATGTACTGTAAAGACTTATATAGAGGTGATTTTCAGCACATTTTTGCTATGTATTTTATACCTGCAGTATACCTGGAGAGAGTTCCATGGGTCAATGCCCCTGCGGCCCGGTCTGTGACCAGGCCTCATGTTGGATCAGAGCCTGATCAAACAGGCTGTTACAGATATAGGTGTTTTTTTTTCAACACGTCGGCCGTCTCCCTCCAAGGCAGGGTGACCCAAAAAGAAAGAAAATCCCCAAAAAGAAAATACTTTCATCATCATTCAACACTTTCACCTCACTCATACATAATCACTGTCTTTGCAGAGGCACTCAGATACGACAGCTGAGAATATAATCCATGCTGACTCCCACTTTGGATAAAATAGACATACAGTGGACCCCCGGAAATCGAACATTCTTCGTTCAAGAATGCTGTTCAAGTGCTGTTACCGAACAAATTTATTCCCATAAGGTATAATGTAAATTAGATTAGTCCATTTCAGACCCCCAAAAATACACTTATAAAAGCACTTACAATAATAAACTTACATAATAGGTCGAGTTGGGAAGCGTTCGATTTCCGGGGTGTGAGGGAAAAGTGGATTATAATTGGGGATTAAGGTTGTTAGTCAGCCGGGGATCATTCACGGGTTCAGCCGGTGCTTCCCTCTAGCGGGCCGAGGCAGCCCCCCCCCCTTTTCTGGTGGTAGTTACCTTACCTGGTGAGCAGCGAAACTGTGGAGAGTCTCTACACCTCCACACTTCTCCTGATCAGGTAAGGTGATCTACCAGGTGTATATTTTTTTTGTGGTTTTTATGGTTACCAGTAATTTCTTCCATCTTAAAGTGAACATGCTATCCTTTTTCTTTCTTAAGTGTTATGTTTGCTTACTTGTGGTAACCATTATTTTTTTCTCTTTATCAGCTCTGCTGCTGGCCTGGTCAGCCCGTACAGACGCTGAGATTTGAAGGAGCTAGATGTACGTCTCTCTGACTTAGCTACTTTTGTCTACTCTTCCGCTTCTACGTCTTACGTATCGCGACCAAGTGGCATACGAGAATCCATAACATCTGCCCAGGATAACCTTCCAACATCTCGTCTACACCCGAGACTCATCCTGGGCCTTATATTCTCCTATTCTACATCCTGCCAGAACCACAACGGCCTACTTCTTTTTTTTTATTTTTTAGCAAAAACTAAAATTCCTTTGTTTATTTCTTACCCAAGAGTCTTTCATTTTTTATTAATTTTTCCATTATATTTTGTTCAGGTGGAAGGCATTTCCCTGACACGGGGGTCCACTGTACGTATATCTATCTCTAGAAAGATAGATATACGTATGTCTATTTTATCCAAAGTGGGAGTCAGCATGGATTAAAAACACACTACAAATCAGACTGAACACTCCAACATTGTGAGTAGTTTAACCGTTTTCATTAAGGCAGATACTAACATGGATAAAAGCCTCACATGACAATAGGACTTTCTTAACCCTATAAAAACTTGGTTAGTAATACATGTACAGTACCGCACACTTTTTTACCTACAAAATAGAGTAAATTAATTTATTTTCCTTTCTTCATCAAATAAAACTGCATATCATACCAAGGGGTCCCGTAGCTCGATTGCTAAAGCACTCATCTCACACACTGAGGTCCGTGGTTCGATCCCTGGTACGGGTGGAAACATTAGGAAATGTTTCTTTAAGACACCTGCTGTCCCTGTTCACCTATCAGTAAAATAGGTACCTGGGTGTTAGTTGAATGGTGTGAGTCGCATCCTGGGGAATAAAATTTACCTAATTTGCCTGAAATGCTCTGATTAGAAAGAGCTTTTTATGTACGTAGTATGTCATTGATGGTCATGGTATTAATAATAATATATCTTTATTTCTACAAGTACATGTACATGGTATACAGGTCTAGCTGACATCAATGACAAACTACTATACAGAAAGCTGCTTGTTATGCAGAGCATTTCAGGCAAATTAGGTCAGTTTTGTCCCAGGATGCAACCCACACCAGTTGACTAACACCCAGGTACCCATTTTACTGATGAGGAACATAGACAACCGGTTTAAAGAAACACGCCCAATGTTTCTACCCTCGCTGGGAATCGAACCCAGACCCTCGCCATTTGAAGCAAGAGCTTTAGCCACCAGGCCACAGGGCACAGTACAGATATTGTTTGTGTAACAGTCAAGTAGAACTCCACCACTACAAAACCTGAAACATTTCAGAACTCTGGAGGACAATGCAGTATGTGTAAGCCCTTATAACAAGTGTGTCTTTATGTATGATTCTGTTCAGTAGAAAAGAAGCATACATAATGTACTGCAAGTGCAGATGTATCGTTTTCGTTCAACCAAATTCTCCGGAATCAGAGACCCTCAGAACACCCTCGAGGTATACTCCAGGTAGCTGTGTGTTGGAAGGAAGAATGACACTAGTCTGCTCAGTTTTGACCTAAAGATGTTCCATTAGGACAAATTAAAACTTTTAAACTTTAATCTCCAAATGTGACTGACTTTGGTCACATTTGGAGTGACCAAAGTCCCAGGATTAAAACAATTCCAATAAAATGTCCTGCTGTTTGTATTTTGTCTTTTTTTTTCCATATTCGTCAGTATCACACAGCATTTTTAACATCTCTTTCCTCTACTATCCATTATGAATCCCTCGTCTTTCCATGTGTCATGAGGACCTGGCTCCATTGCAGAAAAAGTAGCTGAACCACTACAGTGACAGATCAGAGAAGCTTTGCGAATGAGGTGCAAGGATTTGATGACACTAGCTGTTAGTCTACAGTGTGAGGGGTCTATGGAGCAACTTGGAGAAACTGTCACACACATCGTCAATACACCAGCTGCAGTAAAAGTATGGTACTTGTGGTACCATACTCACCCTGAATGCCAGTGACTTTACTGACAATACCATGTCACCAACTGATCCAGATAAATCAACATTTTGTCTACTGGCAGAGAGTTCTTCCATACATAAATTTAGTAAAATTATTGGCAAGCACTAACTTAATGCAAGTCTAAGTTATGTTATTGGATAACTGAAGGTTATATTTTATCAAGTCACCGAACCTGCCACCTGATGTGAAGACCAACTTTGCTGGATAACCTTACCCCACGTGTGACCCTACTCTGAGTCCCAACATGGTCCAGCAATGGACTGGTGGGCTACAGAGACCACTACTGTACTGGAATACACCTACTGTGACCGAGAATTTCCAATATCTATGGTACATATTACTGTAACTTGAACTGTACATGAAGTTCATAACCATCGTATTATACATACTGTTCCATGGAATGTATACCAAATGTATGCATGATGTTTGTGATATGTATCCACTGTGCAGAAAAGCTTCACTGTAGTACCAATTGCAGACAATCCACTGGCCAAGAATTTGTATCCATACCTGTGTCTTCAGGTTCTCATCCCTGTAAAATATCCTTGTGATATTTTGCTCCCAATACAGGACTACGGTTGCAAAAAATAAATAACACTTTAACTCATTTAGTTATCAAAACTTTAGGGCCAGTCACTGAACCATTTTGTACCTCTGTAATCTTCTGATTACTACCCACAGGATGGATATGGGATATACAATAAATATTTTAAACTAAACTGTGGGGTGCATAAAGAATCAAGCAAGCATCAGTTAAAAATTAATGTGATTCTATCTTATGTACCCTTGAATTTATTTACAGTAGAGAGACTCATAATTCGTGCAATATTAACTCGTGTTTTCCATAACCTGCAAATTATTTTTTTTTTTAATTTTTAATAGAAGCACACATTATCAATATTGCACCGCAGTGGGATAATTTCCATCACATCTCGGGTGGGCTATTGTTATGATGACACAGACAGTCTCTCGAGACATTTACCATACAATTGTTCCACTCTTGTTCAGCGGTCCGTTTTCGATCTTTTTATCATCCAATTTCGTATCTGGATATAATTTTGGCATCTGAACTGCCTATTTCAAAAGCCCTAAGTTAATGACATGTTGAAGGGTGGTGGACGAGTCATGGAGACGACACATTTGATGTTAAAGAATCAACAATATGTTTAATTCGAGACAATGAGGAGAAAATGTGTGATACTACAGCCCTCCCTCTCCACTCCCTTCAGGATATTATGCACAGCCTACTAGATTGAGGTAAGAAACAAAAATTTATGTAACCTTTGTCCAGCTACACTTACGCTTCCTTTTCACTGCTTAAATTTCACTACATTTCGGGTATCACAGAGAGAAACATTATCTACAGTGTTAGGTAAGAAAAACTATTATTTTTTTGAAGCAATAAGAAATTTAAAAAAACTATTTTGTCTGGCTATTTTGGAAATGGGAAGAATGCAACTTTATTTTTCTCTTATGTTATTCACTCCATACATCACGAAATTAATTGGAGCTGATTTCGGGAACATAACCTGTGTGAAATATGGCATTTTTACTGTAATTAAATTCTTGTGTTTGCTGGAGTCTTATCTAAAATACTGAACATAATATGGGCTATGTAAAAATATTACTATATAAATTATACCCATACTGCCCCATACATGTGCCTATAGCTAATGTGTCATAAATATTAAATGACTGGAAACTCTGAATGTAATAAACACTTTAACAATAGAAGATTGTACACTTTTATAAGTGATTCCCCACACAAGCTAAGTGCACCTCTCACCTCTCTATATCTGTCTCAACATTTAACGTGACTTAGTTTTGCTTCACCAGTTACAGTCATCTAAGTATCATAATAAAATGGAAATTATGTCGAATCTTAGACTCGTTACAATATGTACAGCATAGTCATTGTAGATTTCCAAAACTGGCAAGTCTGTGTACATTCATTTCTCGTCTTTTTTTTTTATTAAGTAAATTCTACAACATTAAGTGGGTTGAATAATAGAAACTTATATTTTGAGTTTATGGGGAAGAAACTTTTCTTGAAAACCAAAAATCCAACGTAGCATAACGTAGAATTTAACTCAAAATCTAAGTTAGGTCGGGCTTCCTTTCTTTACAAAAAAAAAAAAACTCATAGGCCTAAAATACAAATTTCTGCAGTGAAGAACCCCTTAATTAATGTTCAAGGCTTTAGATATTAACCATATTTGGGTTTAGTTACATAATAACCCACATTTAGGATGAAATACAAGCAACTGAGGTCAATAATAATCTAAAATATGATAATGATAACCTTGGCTACCAATACAATTCTTCAAAATAATTTATGTCCATCGAGATTTCTGTTTCAAATCACATTTAGAAAAAAATGTACATTGTGAACATCCATAGACAAGAATATTTATAACAATTTTGATATAAAGAATAATACAAAACAGCTAATATTCCTGTTACAGCTACCTTTATATAACATGATAAGCCATAATGAATTTGTAACTATACTTTTAAGCTTAACTCGAAATGAGGAAAAAAAAAAAAAAAATCTTAAGACTCGTTGGATGAAAACAAAATCTTGAGATAAACAAAATGGCACTGCAATATTTGATGTTAACAGACACTGAAACGGAGGGAAAAAATGTGTCACTTCCCAGAGATTAGATCAAATTTGTAACAGTATGAGATGTAAAAGAGAATTGCTGGAGCCTACACTCATGGTGGCAGTGAGGAGGATAAGTGGTGTTGGTGTTGGTGTTATGTGCCACTGGTTCTTGATGAATATGGCGGCTGTTGCAGCAGTGTGGGCGGCGGCTACAACACTTGATAACGGTACAGCAGTAGCGGTAACCGGTGCTACGTAGCGGGAGGCTGGGGGTGCTAACACTCTCTCTCTCAGCTGACTGACGTAAACCCTCACCCCACACCACCTCCCCTCACCCAACACCACATACCCTCAACCCTCCACCACCCCCCAAAACCCATCACCCAACGCCCCTCTCCTGCCACCAAGGGAGACCCTAAACCAACACCCAACAATCCCCCACCTATCTCTGACGTCACAATCCGCGCTACACGAACGCTGTTATTATTATTATAATAATATCTAACCCTTATACAATGTCATATGGACTACGCTTGCTCTTCATGGTACTCTGCCTTGACAAAAAAACTGAAAGTTAGACTGCAAATCAGCCAGAACAAAATGGTAAGATTCATCCTGGACCTGGGTCTAAGAGAACATCCTGGACCTGGGTCTACGAGAACATCCTGGACCTGGGTCTAAGAGAACATCCTGGACCTGGGCCTAAGAGAAAATCCTGGACCTGGGTCTAAGAGCACATCCTGGATCTGAGTCTAAGAGAACATCCTGAACCTGGGCTTAAGAGAACATCCTGGACCTGGGTCTAAGAGAACATCCTGGACCTGGGTCTAAGAGAACATCCTGGACCTGGGTCTAAGAGAACATCCTGGACCTGGGTCTAAGAGAACATCCTGGACCTGGGTCTAAGAGAACATCCTGGACCTGGGTCTAAGAGAACATCCTGGACCTGGGTCTAAGAGAACATCCTGGACCTGGGTCTAAGAGAACATCCTGGACTTGGGTCTAAGAGAACATCCTGGACCTGGGTCTAAGAGAACATGTAGGCCAGGATGAATTACAACAATTGCATATGCTGAATGTTAAAGACAGAATAAAACAACTGAAGTTAAATCAAGTTTATAAAATTGTTCACAAACAGTGTTCAGAATACGTACCTTGGTGCCAATACACACACAACCCGCATATATAGAAAGAGAGGAGCTTACGACGACGTTTCGGTCCGACTTGGACCATTTACAAAGTCACACTAACACAATGGACAGGTAAAAGGGGTATTTATAGGCAGGCAGACAGTCGGACCGAAACGTCGTCGTAAGCTCCTCTCTTTTTATATGTGCGGGTTGTGTGTATTGTTCCAGTCACGGTATTGTGCCTTTTTTGTTACTTGGTGCCAAGTTTGTCAAGGCTGGGAACCAAAGCAATCATAGTACTAGGGGGGAAGAGCACAACTTTGTAGTAGCCACAGTCACTGGCCAGGCTTCAAACACCTTTTATTGTACACCAATAAAGGAATGGAACAGACTGCATGTACATGTCAAAGCCAGTCATAGCATGGACCAGTTCAAGAAGAGAGCCAAAAGGTACTTAATGAATGTAGACAGAAAGGGAGTTAGTTTAATATATTTATTATGCACCCCATACCCATCCAGTGGGTGGTAGTCAAAAGATTACAGAGGTACACAATGGGTCCAGGGACTGGGCCCCAAAGTTTTGATAGCTGAGCAAGTTACAAAGGTAATGAACTCCAGGAAGATCTGGTCACAATCATGACAAGTTACAAAGGTATTTACAGATTACAGAGGTATATACTGGGTCCAGGGACTGGGCCCCAAAGTTCTGACAGCTGAACAAGGTACAAAGGTAATGAAGTCACAAGTTACAAAAGTAATGAATCCTGTAAGTAAGTAAATTTACTTACTTATGTTTATACATGGTTACAATCATTAACAAATTATAAAGTAATGAGCAATTCACACATCCACACCCGGTCACAACTGTAATGAATTATCGGTGCAAATATTAATTGTTGGGTCACACACACACACACACAAATAGGTGAGTACACACATACACACACGAGCGTACATACACGAGCACACGCACTCACGCATGTATGAGTACACAAATATACGTACACGCAAACACGCAGAAAGGGAGGAGAATGATTTTTTATTTTTTTAGCTAACACACATGTAATTTGAGCTAACTCTTCCACACAAACAATCACAGTTGGTGTCCCACAGGGAAGTATTCTTGGCCCACTTCTCTTTCTCATTTACATAAACGACCTACCAAATGCATCTCAACTGCTCAAACCCACACTATTTGCAGATGACACTACATACGTCTTCTCTCTCCCATGCCCAGTCATACTAGCCAACACTGTAAATGCTTAATTACAGAAAATATCTACCTGGATGATGAATAACAAGCTTACTCTCAATATTGATAAAACCTATTTCATTCAGTTTGGGAACAGAGCTACAAATGTTCCACTTAACATAATGATAAATGGATCACTTATCACAAAACTCACAGAGGGAAAATTCTTAGGAATCCACCTTGACAGTGGCCTAAAATTTCAGACACATATACAACAAATTTCCAAGAAAGTCTCCAAGACCGTAGGAATACTATCCAAGATAAGGTATTATGTTCCACAACCAACTCTCCTTTCCCTTTATCACTCACTCATTTACCCCTATCTCACCTATGGAATCTGTGCATGGGGCTCAACAACAATAACTCATCTCAGAACATTAATAACACAGCAAAAGGCTGCAGTCAGAATGGTAACAAATTCCCACTCCAGACAACATACTCAACTCAAATATAAACCCACCACTCAAACTTCTCCTTACCAACCTTAACAGGACACATGAACATAACACAAGACACAGATCACTATTCGATGTTCCCCGCGTCCACCTCACACTATGCAAAAACGCAATGCACATCAAAGGCCCAAAAATTTGGAATTCATTATTTGTGATTACCAAAGAAACCCTGTCTGTACATCAATTGAAAACTCTGCTGAAAAACCACCTACTCACCCAAAACTAAATACACAATACTTAACATTACCTACAAAGTTAATAAATCACTTTCCACTGCCTCAAAATAACATTATTCACTGTGTTACTCCCATAGCCTCAAAACCCCTTACATAATTGCTCAAAGAACATCAATTTCACAAACTTAATCTAATGCAAATGTTGAAACTTATATCTCATAAATGTATAAACCAGATATAGTTAATGTAACCTTATCTAACTTTGTTTCTATAGCATTACCAAATAAAATAATCCATTCTCATGTACTCCTTGTAACTCATCTAATGACCATATAAACTGTTATTGCAATGCAACTAAATGATTTGATTTGTTTGATCTGATTTAATAAATTGCATTACTACAAATAATAAATTATTATGTTGCTCTATTATAAAACTGTAATGCTTCAAAATTGTAAAACTATTAGGTTTCAAAATTGTTATGTTTAAATTTCATTTTTTAAATACTCAATTATATTATAAATTGTTTACTATAATTTTTACCATTTAGTCTGTTATAGCATAATTAATTGTAAGTTAATTTTAAGTTTACCCATAATGCTCTGCATATAAGGGGCCTTTTGCATGTACATCCCACTACTATAACTCCTTGTACAACTGTGTATCATGTCACAATAAACTATATTATTATTATGAATGTAAATAACTCATTTTACCTTATTCCTAGTATATCTTCTTTATAGTATAATAATAAGATATGATCTCCTTTATAGTATAATAATAAGGTATTAAAAGAACCCCAGTGGAAATAAGTCACTTTGACTTTTTTGTGTTATCCTGGAGGGTTCTCTACACATATGCTGCTATGTATGATAATAATCTAAGTAACTGTATTTGTGTATACCTGAATAAACTTACTTAATTACTTACGAACGATTTTGTCTTCTGTGACATTACAATCCGAGTTACACGAACGCTGATGTACACCAATAAAGGAATGGAACAGACTGCCTGCACATGTCAAAGCCAGTCATAGCATGAGCCAGTTCAAGAAGAGAACCAAAAGGTACCTAATGAATGTAGCGTCAGAAAGGTACCTAATGAATGTAGCGTCAGAAAGGTACCTAATGAATGTAGCGTCAGAAAGGTACCTAATGAATGTAGCGTCAGAAAGGTACCTAATGAATGTAGCGTCAGAAAGGTACCTAATGAATGTAGCGACAGAAAGGTAACTAATGAATGTAGCGTCAGAAAGGTACCTAATGAATGTAGCGACAGAAAGGAAGGAAAATTATTTTTTATTTTTTTAGCTAACATACATGTAAATGTAAATAACTCTTTTTACCTTATTCCTAGTACATATACAGTGGTACCTCGAGTTACGATATTTTTTCGTTCGAGAATGCTGTTCAAGTGCCATTATTAAACGAATTTATCCCCATAAGGAATAATGTAAAATAGACTAGTCCTTTTACACCCCCAAAAATATACTTACAAAAGCATTTAAAAAAATAAACTTACATAAAAGGGCGATTTTGGGGACCATCGTAACTCGAGGTACCACTATATATCCTTTATAGTATAATAACATATATCTCCTACAGTGTATAATATTAAGACATAAAATGGACCCCAATGGAAATATGTCACTCTGTCTGACTTTTTTGGGTTATCCTGGAGGGTTCTCTACACATATGCTGCTATGTATGATAATCTATGTAACTGTATTTGTGTATACCTGAATAACCTTACTAATTCTGTGACGTCATAATCCGAGTTACACGAACTTTGTCGTCTTCTGTGACGTCACAATCCACATTACAAGAACGCTGTCGTGTGCTATGACGTCACAACCTGCTGCATTGTGACGTCACCACCGGTGACAGCTACCGCAGTCTGTTACAATTACCCATGAACAGTTTTAAGAGTAGGTATGATAGCTTGTGTGAGCGTATTAGTGGTGGCTATTATGATCTGAAGTGCTGTTGGAGTGCGAGTAAGTTATTATTTATAAAGGGAGTCAAGGAAAGGACCCCAATGGAAATAACTCACTGACTTTTTTGGGTTATCCCAGGTTCTCTACACATATGCTGCAATGTGTGATAATCTATGCAACTGTATTTGTGTATACCTGAATAAACTTACATACTAAGGAAACTGGTTAGCTGGACTTGAGTCCTGGAAGGGAGAAGTGCAGTGCCTGCACTCTGAAGGAGGGGTGGAAGTTAGAAGTACAGTGCCTGCACTCTGAAGGAGGGGTGGAGGTGGGAAGTACCGTGCCTGCACTCTGAAGGAGGGGTGAAAGTTAGAAGTACAGTGCCTGCACTCTGAAGGAGGGGTGGAAGTGGGAAGTACAGTGCCTGCACTCTGAAGGAGGGGTGGAGGTGGGAAGTACATTGTCTGCACTCTGAAGGAGGGGTGAAGGTGGGAAGTACATTGTCTGCACTCTGAAGGAGGGGTGGAGGTGGGAAGTACAGTGCCTGCACTCTGAAGGAGGGGTGGATGTGGGAAGTACATTGTCTGCACTCTGAAGGAGGGGTGGAAGTTAGAAGTACAGTGTCTGCACTCTGAAGTAGGGGTGGAGATGGGAAGTACAGTGCCTGCACTCTGAAGGAGGGGTGGAGATGGGAAGTACAGTGCCTGCACTCTGAAGGAGGGGTGGAGGTGGAAAGTACAGTGCCTGCACTCTGGAGGGGTGGAGGTGGGAAGTACAGTGGCTGCACTCTGAAGGAGGGGTGGAGGTGGGAAGTACAGTGCCTGCACTCTGAAGTAGGGGTGGAGATGGGAAGTACAGTGCCTGCACTCTGAAGGAGGGGTGGAAGTTAGAAGTACAGTACTCACCTAATTGTACTCACCTAATTGTGGTTGCAGGGGTCGAGACTCAGCTCCTGGCCCCGCCTCTTCGCTGTCTGCTACTGGGTCTCTGTTCTCCCTGCTCCATGAGCTTTATCATACCTTGTCTTAAAACTATGTATGGTTCCTGCCTCCACTATATCTTTCTCTGAAGTAGGGGTGGAGATGGGAAGTACAGTGCCTGCACTCTGAAGGAGGAGTGGAGATGGGAAGTACAGTGACTGCACTCTGAAGGAGGGGTGGAGGTGGGAAGTACAGTGCCTGCACTCTGAAGGAGGGGTGGAGGTGGAAAGTACAGTGCCTGCACTCTGAAGGAGGGGTGGAGGTGGGAAGTACAGTGCCTGCACTCTGAAGGAGGGGTGGAGGTGGGAAGTACAGTGCCTGCACTCTGAAGGAGGGGTGGAGGTGGGAAGTACAGTGCCTGCACTCTGAAGGAGTGGAGATGGGAAGTACAGTGACTGCACTCTGAAGGAGGGGTGGAGGTGGGAAGTACAGTGCCTGCACTCTGAAGGAGGGGTGGAGGTGGAAAGTACAGTGCCTGCACTCTGAAGGAGGGGTGGAGGTGGGAAGTACAGTGCCTGCACTCTGAAGGAGGGGTGGAGGTGGGAAGTACAGTGCCTGCACTCTGAAGGAGGGGTGGAGGTGGGAAGTACAGTGCCTGCACTCTGAAGTAGGGGTGGAGATGGGAATTACAGTGCCTGCACTCTGAAGGAGGGGTGGAGATGGGAAATACAGTGCCTGCACTCTGAAGGACGGGTGGAGGTGGGAAGTACAGTGCCTGCACTCTGAAGTAGGGGTGGAGATGGGAAGTACAGTGCCTGCACTCTGAAGTAGGGGTGGAGATGGGAAGTACAATGCCTGCACTCTGAATTTAGGGTGAGGATGTTGCAGTTTGGAAGGTCATCTGAACTGTTATGTCAACGCCCTTCTGACAAGACAGTGGTTGAACGAATTACATTGAAAGTGTTTTCTTCTAAGGCGGGTCACCCTGTCTTGGCGGGAGACGGCTGGGGTGTTAAAACATGTATATTGTCCATGAATACAACAGTAGTATGGCCGTGACAATTGGTAGTTCACTGAGCTCTCACACTGAGGTCCGAGGGTCGATAATAATAATAATAATATTTCTTCGGATTTTTAACCCCGGAGGGTTAGCCACCCAGGATAACCCAAGAAAGGCAGTGCGTCATCGAGGACTGTCTGTCTTATTTCCATTGGGGTCCTCAATCTTGTCCCCCAGGATGCGACCCACACCAGTCGACTAACACCCAGGTACCTACTTGCTGCTAGGTGAAAATGACAACAGGTGTAAAATCCCTGATAAGTACTCTGTGTTATCGTTACCACTGCAAACATTGATCACTGACTGACTTACACACTTTTTAAATAACAGTGACTCTGTATTTGACTGAAGGAGCCTACTGTGTAGGCTAAACCCTTCAATAATAAAGATACCCATCTGCTGCACATGTGTCTTACTCATCAACGATAGCTTTGTTGGGTTGTTCTGGGTTAATAACCAGGCCCGTGGCCTGGTGGCAAAAGCTCTCGCTTCACACGGTGAGGTGTCCGGATTCGATTCCCGGCGAGGGTAGAAACATCGGGCGTGTTTCCTTACACCGGTTGTCTATGTCTACCCATCAGTAATGGGTACCTGCGTGTTAGTGGACTGGTGTGGGTCGCATCCTGGAACAAAATTGACCTAATATTCCCGAAATGCTCTGCATAACAAGCGGCTTTCTATATAGTAGTATGTCATCGATGTTAGCTAGGCTTGTAGATCTTGTACATGTACTTGTAAAAATAAAGATATTATTATTATCCTACTTCTCTTCAATTGGTCACTGGCCAGGAGAAAGGTGCTTGTACGTCCCAGGGTGATGTATGTTGCAGCGAATGTCAAAATTGCGACACACTCCCTCAACAAGTGTCATATAAGATCAACTTGGGTCAAGAAATCTGCACGGTGGTATACCTGGAGAGGGTTCCGGGGGTAACGCCCCCGCGGCCCGGTCTGTCACCAGGCCTCATGGTGGATCAGGGCCTGATCAACCAGGCTCTTACTGTTGGCAGCACACAAACCGACGTACGAACCACAGCCCGGCTGGTTAGGTACTGACTTTAGGTGCTTGTCCAGTGCCTGCTTGAAGACATCCAGAGGTCTATTGGTAATTTCCCTTATGTATGCCGGGAGGCAGTTGAACAGTCTTGGGCCCCTGACACTTATTGTGTTGTCTCTCATCGTGTTAGTGGCACCCCTGCTTTTCATTTGGGGGATGTTGCATCGTCTGCAGAGTCTTTTGCTTGTATCCTTTCATCTATATTGTTGGTACCGTTATACCCCAACGTACATAAACGACCCCAATGTACATACAAGGACTCCAATGTACATACAAGGACCCCAATGTACATACAAGGACCCCAGTGTACATACAAGGACCTCAATGTACATACAAGGACCCCAATGTACATACAAGCACCCAATGTACATACAAGGACCCCAATGTACATACAAGGACCCCAATGTACATACAAGGACCCCAATGTACATACAAGGACCCCAATGTACATACAAGGACCCCAATGTACATACAGGGACCCTAATGTACATACAAGAACATCAATGGAAATACAAGGACCCCAATAGAAATACGAGGACTCCAATGTAAATACGAGGACCCCCAATGTAAATACGAGGAGCCCCAATGTAAATACGAGGACCCCCAATGTAAATACGAGGACCCCCAATGGAAGTACAACGACCCCAGTGGAAATAAGTTACTTTGACTTTTTGGGTTATGCAAGGTAATTTATACATGTTACCTATGTATGATAATTTGTGTAATTGGATGAACTTACTGCCTATTTTCAAGGTTATCATAGCCAGCCCCATGAAGAGGGTTATCATAGTCAGCCCCACGAAGAGGGTTATCATAGCCAGCCCCACGAAGAGGGTTATCATAGCCAGCCCCACGAAGAGGGTTATCATAGCCAGCCCCACGAAGAGGGTTATCATAGCCAGCCCCACGAAGAGGGTTATCATAGCCAGCCCCACGAAGAGGGTTATCATAGCCAGCCCCACGAAGAGGGTTATCATAGTCAGCCCCACGAAGAGGGTTATCATAGCCAGCCCCACGAAGAGGGTTATCATAGCCAGCCCCACGAAGAAGGTTATCATAGCCAGCCCCACGAAGAGGGTTATCATAGCCAGCCCCACGAAGAGGGTTATCATAGCCAGCCCCACGAAGAGGGTTATCATAGCCAGCCCCACGAAGAGGGTTATCATAGCCAGCCCCACGAAGAGGGTTATCATAGCCAGCCCCACGAAGAGGGTTATCATAGCCAGCCCCACGAAGAGGGTTATCATAGCCAGCCCCACGAAGAGGGTTATCATAGCCAGCCCCACGAAGAGGGTTATCATAGCCAGCCCCACGAAGAGGGTTATCATAGCCAGCCCCACGAAGAGGGTTATCATAGCCAGCCCCACGAAGAGGGTTATCATAGCCAGCCCCACGAAGAGGGTTATCATAGCCAGCCCCACGAAGAGGGTTATCATAGCCAGCCCCACGAAGAGGGTTATCATAGCCAGCCCCACGAAGAGGGTTATCATAGCCAGCCCCACGAAGAGGGTTATCATAGCCAGCCCATGAAGAGGGTTATCATAGCCAGCCCCAGAAGAGGGTTATCATAGCCAGCCCCACGAAGAGGGTTATCATAGCCAGCCCACGAAGAGGGTTATCATAGCCAGTCCCACGAAGAGGGTTATCATAGCCAGCCCCACGAAGGGGGTTATCATAGCCAGCCCCACGAAGAGGGTTATCATAGCCAGCCCCACGAAGAGGGTTATCATAGCCAGCCCCACGAAGAGGGTTATCATAGCCAGCCCCACGAAGAGGGTTATCATAGCCAGCCCCACGAAGAGGGTTACCATAGCCAGCTCCACGAAGAGGGTTATCATAGCCAGCCCCACGAAGAGGTTATCACAGCCAGAGAGCGTTATCATAGCCAGCCCCACGAAGAGGGTTATCATAGCCAGCCCCACGAAGAGGGTTATCATAGCCAGCCCCACGAAGAGGGTTACCATAGCCAGCTCCACGAAGAGGGTTATCATAGCCAGCCCCACGAAGAGGGTTATCATAGCCAGCCCCACGAAGAGGGTTGTCATAGCCAGCCCCACGAAGAGGGTTATCATAGCCAGCTCCACGAAGAGGGTTATCATAGCCAGCCCCACGAAGAGGGTTATCATAGCCAGCCCCACGAAGAGGGTTATCATAGCCAGATCCACGAAGAGGGTTATCATAGCCAGCCCCACGAAGAGGGTTATCATAGCCAGTCCCACGAAGAGGGTTATCATAGCCAGTCCCATGAAGAGGGTTATCATAGCCAGTCCCACGAAGACGGTTTTCATAGCCAGTCCCATGAAGAGGGTTATCATAGCCAGCCCCACGAAGAGGGTTATCATAGCCAGCCCCACGAAGAGGGTTATCATAGCCAGTCCCATGAAGAGGGTTATCATAGCCAGTCCCACGAAGAGGGTTATCATAGCCAGCTCCACGAAGAGGGTTATCATAGCCAGCCCCATGAAGAGGGTTATCATAGCCAGTCGCACGAAGAGGGTTATCATAGCCAGTCCCACGAAGAGAGTTATCATAGCCAGTCCCATGAAGAGGGTTATCATAGCCAGCCCCATGAAGAGGGTTATCATAGCCAGCCCCACGAAGAGGGTTATCATAGCCAGCCCCATAAAGAGGGCTATCATAGCACTGTCACTGGTAGGTGGGAGTCCCCACCTACCAGTGACAGTGTCATCGTCTGCGGCACCTCCCTCACCTGACGCCAGTATATAAGCGACAGTCTTCCTGGCTGTGCTTCAAAAACGTAGTTAGACTGTTGGGTTTAGTCCTGACTCTTTCTCTTCTACTTCGGTTCTTCCTCTCACCGGCTATTCTTCGTCTGTCCCCACTTCCCCCTCGCCCCTAGTGGGTCCTTACCTGTGAGTCTGAACTGAACTGTGCTTCAGATCCTTCACGACTACGGTACTCTTCACCAACTCCAAGGCTGAGGCACTGATTACCTCATCTTTTGTATATAGTTCTACATTCTTCACATTATGTCCTTGTATTGATAAAGCCACAGGAGGGCGAAACGTCTACAAATAAAGATACCAAGATGTTGCACATGTGTCTAAATTTTCATTTTGTCGTTAAATCACCACCACCAGATATAGACCAAACGAAATGTAAACTTTGCCAGATGGACTATTGTCACACCCTGCGTCATTATGTATTGGAGTGCGATAAAATTAATGAATTCAGAAACAACTCACTCAGAAATGTTCAAGAAATGCCAAAGTATTTTATCCACAGTGGTATATTACAAACCATTCTGGAAAAATACCCTGACTTTGCTCACTGTAAATAAAGCATTACCACGTGTGTGTGTGTGTGTGTGTTAGTTAGTTACCATTTTGTCCTAAGAGCATGTCGATTAGACACTAGGCCTGTTGTGTGTACTCACCTATATATGGTTGCAGGGGTCGAGACTCAGCTCCTGGCCCCGCCTCTTCACTGATTGCTACTAGGTCCTCTCTCTCCCTGCTCCACGAACTTTATCATACCTAGTCTTAAAGCTATGTATGGTTCCTGCCTCCACTACCTCACTTGCCAGACTATTCCACTTCCTGACAGCTCTGTGACTGAAGAAATACTTCCTAACATCCCTTTGACTCATCTGAGTCTTCAACTTCCAATTGTGACCACTTGTTTCTGTGTCCCATCTCTGGAACATCCTGTCTCTGTCCACCTTATCTATTCCTCGCAGTATTTTGTGTTATCATTTCTCCCCTAGCCCTCCTGTCCTCCAGTGTCGTCAGGCCGATTTCCCTTAACCTTTCTTCGTAGGACATTCCTCTTAGCGCTGGAACTAGCCTTGTTGCAAACCTTTGCACTTTCTCCAATTTCTTGACGTGCTTGACCAGGTATGGGTTCCAAATTGGTGCTGCATACTCCAGTATGGGCCTGACGTACACGGTGTACAGATTCCTTACTGAGGTATCGAAACGCTGTGTAGTTTAGTTCAGTGTTGTGTTGTGTAATGTAGTGTTGTGTAGAAGCGAGAACTTTAGCCATCAGGCCACGGGGCACCGTTTAATAATACTAATAATAATAATAATTTTATTTTGACATGATACAATGTTGTACTACATAGTTCTAGGTATACATGAGGTGTCCATGCCAAAAGCCCCTAATATGCTGAACTTAAAAACCACCTACTCACCCAAAACTAAATGATCATACTATAAACTACTCTGAAAAATGCTCATTATTACTTTCCTATATGATAATCTCAATTTTTAATAATATGTTACTATTATGTTACCCCCTACTCAATCAAAACTAAATACTCATATTATAAGTTAATGTCAAAAATGCTCAATGTTATTTTCCTTAAGATAATCTCAATTCCATATTACCATTACTGTAACAATCTAATATCATTACATAATAATTTAAACAGTAAAATTTCATCATATTGTAATTTTGAAAAAAAAAATTAACTAGAATAAACTCAATAAATTTCTCTAATATTAAGTACATAGTCTTTAAGTTACTAGAATAAGCTGCCCCTAATGCCATGGCAAGTCAGTGGCTCTCCTTGCACTCAATTTACATTGTAACTACCAATACCTATGTAATCTGCAATCTGCAACGAAATAAAATTGACTTTACTTTACTTTACTTTACTTTACATTGTGGGCATTCTTAAAATTAATTAAGAGTAGACTACATGGTAAAAAATTTTGGTTGATAATTTACAAAATAAGTATAATTGTTTATTTAGGTTGTGAAATTTGAATATAAGTTGAACATAATAATTTGTTAATTGCAGAAATGCAATTAATTAAATCAGATCACAAATTAAAACAATTAGTTGTGTTGCAAGTACAGTTTATATGGTCATTAGATAAGTTACACAGAGTACAAGAGAGTGGATTATTTTATTTGTTAATGCTATAGAAACAGAGTTAGCTCACTATGCATTATTTATGTCAGGTTTTTACATTTAAGTGATTAATCAACTTTGTTGGTAATGTTAAATATTGTGCACTTAGGTTTGGGTGAGAAGGTGGTTTTTTAGCAGCGCTTTGAATTGAGGTACAGGCAGGGTACAGGCAGGGTTTCTTTGGCAAGCACAGGTAATGAATTCCAAATTTTCGGGCCTTTAATATGCATTGAGTTTTTGCATAGTGTTAGATGGACACGGGGAACATCGAGGAGTGATCTGTGTCTTGTGTTATGGTCATGTGTCCTGTTAAGGTTGGTAAGGAGAAGTTTGAGTGGTGGGTTAATATTTGAGTTTAGTGTTCTATGTATGTAATAGGCAGAGTAAAAAGTATGGATGTTTTGTATGGTGAGTAAGTTTAGATTTTTGAATATTGGTGAAGTATGTTGTCTGGAGTGTGAATTTGTTATCACTGTAGTGTGAGAATAATAGGTGTTTTTTTAACAAAGTTAAGATGTTGGCAGATGGGGAACATTTGACATTTTCAGGCAGCGAGTTCCAGATGTCGGATACTTATTTGTCAAACAGGTACTTGTTCCTTGTATTGTAATGTGTCCATTAAATGGTTGAGTTTGTCGGACATTACTGGCTATTAACGATCTAATATGACAGACGTAAGTCGCTGACTCAAGACATATCTGCATAGATCCTTGGACTAAATAAGGCAAGCCATCAGACTCATAGGTAAGGATGGGTCAGGAGGAAGTAGAGGAATAGGTGAAGAATAGGGGTGAAGAGGTAAGGTTAGACCCAGCAGCAGGCGAAACGTTTTGGAATACAGATACCTAACTGTTGCACATGTCATTATTATCATATTGACACTGGTCCTCTGCCAACACTGCCCACCTTTCTTCTAGCCTTGACAGACGCCGTCTTGTTCAAACATCACAAACACAACTTTCCCAATAATGAATCTTAGTCGTGACTTTCTCATACATGTCAAATGCTCCAAACTTCAGAACACTAGTGACTTGATCTTTATCTCCTTACCTCTTCTCCTTCTCTTATATTTGCTTTGCCTTTCCTTTCTTCTGCCTAGGTGAGTTCCCTCCTGATATTTACCCCCCCCTTGTGTTTTTGGTCCTCCTCGTCAGCCATTAGTGCTACTGCAGTCCTCCTTTTTCTTCTCTTTTGTCTTGTTTCATAATACTTAAGCTAGTCATAAGTTTGCCTAAGACACTCCAATATATAAACTAATTGCTAACTTCTTATACTAATTGTTAAATTCTCAATGTTTAAATTCCAGTACCTAAAGTTTGTAAACCTAACCTAACCTAACCTTACAATCTGTATATTCATTGTGTAGCTATTGAGTAAGACCTATCATAAGACTGCCTGAAAAGCCTAGGCATACCTAGGCATATTATTGGCCATCTTGTAATATCAACTTTAATGTATAACTGTAAGTACCCCCCACCTTGTATTACATGAAATATAGAATTTGTACTTAGGCTACCTACACTACTACTACTACTAGTGCTACTATTACTACTACTAGTACTACTATTGCTACTACTAGTGCTACTATTACTACTACTAGTGCTATTACTACTACTACTAGTGCTATTACTACTACTAGTACTATTACTAGTGCTACTATTACTACTACTAGTACTACTATTACTACTACTAGTGTTACTATTACTACTACTAGTGCTACTATTACTACTACTAGTGCTACTATTACTACTACTAGTGCTACTATTACTACTACTAGTGCTATTACTACTACTACTAGTGCTACTATTACTACTACTAATGCTATTACTACTACTAGTGCTATTACTACTACTACTAGTGCTATTACTACTACTAGTACTACTACTAGTGCTACTATTACTACTACTAGTACTACTATTACTACTACTAGTGTTACTATTACTACTACTAGTGCTACTATTACTACTACTAGTGCTACTATTACTACTACTAGTGCTACTATTACTACTACTAGTGCTATTACTACTACTAGTGCTACTATTACTACTACTAGTGCTACTATTACTACTACTAGTGCTACTATTACTACTACTAGTGCTATTACTACTACTAGTGCTACTATTACTACTACTACTAGTGCTACTATTACTACTACTAATGCTATTACTACTACTAGTGCTACTATTACTACTACTAGTGCTACTATTACTACTACTAGTGCTATTACTACTACTACTAGTGCTACTATTACTACTACTAGTGCTATTACTACTACTACTAGTGCTACTATTACTACTACTAGTGCTATTACTACTACTAGTGCTACTATTAGCTCTGCTATTAATGCCCTTGCTAACACTCGACTCTGACTTTTGTGTCACTACTGCTACTACTACTGCTACTACCACCATCAATACTACTACTACTACCACCATCACTACTACTACTACCACCATCACTACTACTACTACCACCATCACTACTACTACTACCACCATCACTACTACTACTACCACCATCACTACTACTACTACCACCATCACTACTACTACTACTACACTGTTGAGTCCATCAGTCTCAAGACTGGTGGACTCAACAATGACTCCAGGCTGAGGGACTGATTACCTCAACTCTTCATCTTCCACCTTCCTCCGCATTGGACTGAAGAAACCACTGGCTGGCGAAACGTTTAAAGAATAAAGATACCCAAATGTTGCACATGTGTATCATTCATTGTTCTAATTAGAGGAGACAGAGAGATAGATAGGGGGAGAGAGGAGGCCTCTTGTTAACTTTATTATTACAAGTAAATGCTACTTTAGCCCAGCTTGAGGAACTCCGGGGGTTTAATACATTTAGTTTACTGTTTTTGCGAAGGTTTATGCGTCAGGTTGTCGAGTAATATTTAGTTAACAGATTTTGAATGACCTTTGACCTGATGTGTAAACAATATGAAATGTTGTGAGTAATCAATAGAGCTGGTGGAGGAGGTGGTGCTGGATCCTCAGCCAATGAGAACGAGTCTTCCAGACACTCTGGGTTATAATTGGTCTGCCCAGAGGAGTCAGGATGAAGCAGTAAGTTCCACAACAGTTGGCCACGAGCAGCTGATTCTCCAGCGACCAGATGACAATCTCTGCCCAAAATGGCAGTTTTTTGGTGATTTAGGCATAGTTAAGGAGATCAGAGGAAACATGGAGGCCTCTGAGGCCTCGGAAGGAGGCGTGAAACCCAGTATTGAGGGTGAGTGTCTCCTACTAAGGGTATTAACACCCTCGCACTGAGGGACTCACCTCTGTCACTCTAACAGGATGTTATATCTGGTATATACGAGTCATGTCTAACTGGTATATATGTGAGTCATGTCTGTCTGAGGTGATTCAGTCATCAGTGACACTCATGTGTGGGTGTAGGTGTGGCTGGTGCTGCGGGTGCTATGCTTTTCACAGTTGTAACTGCTTTTCACACAGTTGTAACTGCTTTTCACACAGTTGTAACTGCTTTTCACAGTTGTAACTGCTTTTCACACAGTTGTAACTGCTTTTCACAGTTGTAACTGCTTTTCACACAGTTGTAACTGCTTTTCACACAGTTGTAACTGCTTTTCACACAGTTGTAACTGCTTTTCACACAGTTGTAACTGCTTTTCACACAGTTGTAACTGCTTTTCACACAGTTGTAACTGCTTTTCACACAGTTGTAACTGCTTTTCACACAGTTGTAACTGCTTTTCACACAGTTGTAACTGCTTTTCACACAGTTGTAACTGCTTTTCACACAGTTGTAACTGCTTTTCACACAGTTGTAACTGCTTTTCACACAGTTGTAACTGCTTTTCACACAGTTGTAACTGCTTTTCACACAGTTGTAACTGCTTTTCACACAGTTGTAACTGCTTTTCACACAGTTGTAACTGCTTTTCACAGTTGTAACTGCTTTTCACACAGTTGTAACTGCTTTTCACACAGTTGTAACTGCTTTTCACACAGTTGTAACTGCTTTTCACACAGTTGTAACTGCTTTTCACACAGTTGTAACTGCTTTTCACAGTTGTAACTGCTTTTCACACAATTGTAACTGCTTTTCACACAGTTGTAACTGCTTTTCACACAGTTGTAACTGCTTTTCACACAGTTGTAACTGCTTTTCACACACACAGTTGAGTTACTTAGCTGTTTTAACTTTTAAGGTTTAAATAATATATCACAAGGACCCCAATAGAAATAAGTCACTTGGTCATTTTTTTGGGGATATCCTGGAGGGTTCTCTACACATGTTGCTATGTATGATAATCTATGTAACTGTATATGTACCTCTAACTGAATAAACTTAATCGTTGTTCATGTATATTGTTCTTCCTGTCTACACTTACCTCTCATCCCCTGGAAAAATATTTTGACTTTGACTAAGGTAATTATGTATTAATGAATGCCTTGTATCTGGTTCTAGATAAATCAGTGTAATGATTCAGTGTAATGTGAGAATGTTGTGGTTAATTTATGGACTTTTCAAAAACTTTGGGCTTCTGGAATATTGTAAGTAATATTACAAGAGTTGACCTCCAATATAATACAAACTAAATATGTATTCTTATTCTTGTCCACTAGTAATCGTAATTTAGTTTTAAGGCTGCCTGAAATGCCTTACATAATAAGGGGCCTTCTATAAAGAGTCTATACATGTCAGTTACATACTCCATTTTAAAGCTTGTTTGTTTACTAAGTGGAACTCGGGCGTTAGTTTACATGTTGCAGTACATGCAACCATTGTTCATCACCGGATAAGTATTTCTTGTCAAATTTTTTATTTTGGGAGATATTAGCAAAAATAGTTAATTTTGGTTATGCAGCATGTGAGCAAATGTAAACAGACATTCCAGTACTAATGGTAGACTAAGGTTAAGTTATATTAGGCTATTTAAGTTTTCTTTCAGTGGATTTTATTAGGTTAGGCTGTGTTTTTTACCATTTACACAAGAAAAATATCTTGACTGTAAAATAAACTTAATTTTGTGTAACTCAAACTATAATTATTAATGGCCAAAATCTGCCGAGGAGCAATCTGCTGTTACTGTTGCAGGAGGGCCCTGCTTTAGAGTGCTTCACTTTACAGTATTTCTCTAATGCAGCGGTTTTCAATTAGTATTCCGATTCTTCATTCATTAATTAAGACTTTCTACAATAAATATATTTACCACTCACTATAAGCTAAGGACAAAAATATTTTTAAGATAAGTAATGTGTGTACTGTATATGCATTTTCTAGGTTTAGCTCTATTGCTCACTTGATATATGATAGTGTAAACATGTTATCAGGCTTTAATTAAAATGCATTTGAAAGTGAAAAAATGCTATGTTTCACTTGACAGTGAATTTTGCTTTACAGCAGTAACCCGGAACCTAACCTGCTGTATAAGCAGGGCCCACCTCTACCCAAGAAAGTCAAATAGTTCAGCTTATTTCCATTAAGGTCCTTTTTTTTAGGTGCTCCCTCGGTATGCAACTCATAGTGTTGACTAACTCCATGGATTCACTTTGCTCCTAAGTGAGAGGAGCAACAGGTGTTAGGAGACAAAATGCTAGTTCCATATGACCTGGCTCTGTGTCTTCATATTCAGTGTACTGTATTGTGTTCTTTATAATGCAAAGTGTTAACACTTGAAGATAGTGTTTCATTTTGTTTAGGTAAAATTTCAAAATGCTCATTATTTTCTATAATTTATTTTACTACAAATACAGATAATTTATTTCTTTTCTTCAGTATACAGATAATGTAGTTTACATGTAGTAAAATATTGCTAGGCACTAAAAGCCGTTAGCATGTGGTGCATTTCAGGCAGACTAATCTTAATAAACATGCTATTTGTTGAATTTATAACTGTGGGCTAATAGTAACATGTGTTTCAGAGCTACAGTCTCATGTGAAAGAACTAGAAGAACGCGAGCGTAAACTCCTGGAAGAGCAAATGCGTCTTGAGGAAGATTTTGGTTACCGTCGAGCCAAGCTAAAGGAACTCTACCTGCAGAAGGAAGGTGTGTATTGTGTAGGAGGATGGGAGTTGTGGCTAAGGTAAGATAAGATTTGTTTGGATTTTTAACCCAGGATAAC
This sequence comes from Cherax destructor, assembly GCA_009830355.1. Lineage (NCBI taxonomy): Eukaryota > Metazoa > Arthropoda > Malacostraca > Decapoda > Parastacidae > Cherax > Cherax destructor. The sequence continues at coordinate 123,496 of WNWK01000642.1, forward strand.
CCAAGAAAGTCAGTACGTTATTGAGGACTGTCTGTCTTATTTTCATTGGGGTCCTTCAATCTTGTTCCTTAGGATGCGACCCACACCAATCGACTAAAACCCAGGTATCTACTTACTGCTAAGTGAACAGTGACACCAGGTGTAAGGTAACATGCTCAACATTTCCATCCATGTCTAGATTTTAATTGAAAATCTAGGTTAGGTTTTTAGTTATTTTTTTTTGTTATCAAGAAACCAGCTTTTTTCCCCAATAGGCCCAAAACATAAATGTCTCCATTGTTCAATTTACAAAATAATCATATTTATCCAAACAGTTGAAGTAAATACAGTGGTATCTTCGTATACGACCTTAATTCATTCCAAAAGGTGTTCGAGTGCCGATCTGTTCGAATACTGAACGAATTTGTTCCTATAAGGAATAATGTAAAGTAGATTAATCCATTTCAGACCCCCAAAAATACACTTACAGAAGCACTTACACACATACATTTACATAAATGTTCGAGTTGGGAGCTGGTCGTATACCGAGGTACCACTGTAATAACCTTTTCATCAATGACATTGTTAAAGAACAAAAAGGCACAATACTGTGACTGGAACAATACACAAATAACCCGTACTTAGGAGAAAGAAACTTACGATGACATTTTGGTCCAACTTCGACCATTGACTAGCAACAATTCAGTTTTAATTAAAAAGTCAGATTCCGTAAAGGCTGCATGATTATGTTGTTTTTTCCTAGTGTTCTGCTCATCAGGCTGTGGAAAGCTGATGTCACATAATTAGTGCTGGGTAGCATCAATCAGAATACAGAGGGCCCTACACATTCGCGAGGGTTAGGGGATCAAGAACCTCGCGAATGTTGAAAATTCGCGAATGTTTGGTGCACAAATATATTGTAGGGAAATATAATAATAGCATTTACTTAGCCTAACAATACTGCTTCCTTAACTTTTTGAATCATGAACAATCATAAAACACATGAAAACATCGTAAAATACATACATGTATTGTATATACATACATGTTATGGTTTAAGAACAAATAATGAACAAACAAAACACTCACTACTCGTAAGGTTAGGCAGACGAACTCTGATGACTTGTGATGATGATGACAATGACAATGATGATGGTGATGATAGTTTGCCATGCAGTTACTGATGACAGTTGAATGGAGGTGATTATATGGAGTGTAACTGCATGGCATGATGAGTCTAGTGTGTGACACTTGCTTGTCAGAACTGCTCAAATAACCTGCCCTACACTTGTATAGCAATTTCACCTTCTCCTCCAGATTCATGACTTTCTTTGAGCGCTTATGGGTTGGCTCATCAATAGCGGTTACTGCTTGCTTAGGGGCCATACTTGCACCACCACACAAACACACACATACGGTAGGACACACAAACAGCACAGACCAACGCGAAGAGTAACTGGACAATGGCTGAGTGAGTGGCAAACTAGCTGGGAAGATTGCGTCTGTTATTGCCTCAGTGAGTTTCGTTTCTGTGACTGCTGTGATGTCTGGGGACTTCTCATTGATTCTTTCATTCCACTCCTCATATTTATTCGTTATTCCATCAGCGTTACTTGTACCAAACCTTCAACTTCGTTTCTAAAACTGTGGTCCTGGGAATACTGAGGAGAGAAGATGGGGAGAGGAGAGAGAGAGAATGGGGAGAGGGAGAGAGAGAGAGAGGGAGAGAGAGATGGAGAGGAGAGAGAGATGGAGAGGGGGGAGAGATGGGGAGAGGGAGAGAGAGATGGGGAGAGGAAGAGAGAGAATGGGAGGGGAGGAGAGAGAGAGAGAATGGGAGAGGGAGAGAGAGAGATGGGAGAGGAGAGAGAGAGAGATAGAAGAGAGAGATGGAGAGGAGAGAGAGAAAATGGGGAGAGAAGAGAGAGAATGGGAGAGGAGAGAGAGAATGGGGAGAGGAGAGAGAGAGAGGGGAGAGGGAGAGAGAGATGGGGAGAGGGAGGAGAGAGAGATGGGAGAGGGAGGGAGAGAGAGATGGGAGAGGGAGGAGAGAGAGAGATGGGGAGAGGGAGAGAGAGATGGAGAGAGAGAGATGGGGAGAGGGAGAGAGAGAGAGATGGGGAGATTGAGAGAGAGATGGGGAGAGAGAGAGAGAGATGGGGAGAGAGAGAGATGGGGAGAGGGAGAGAGAGATGGGAGAGAGAGAGATGGGGAGAGGGAGAGATGGGGAGAGGAGAGATGGGAGAGGGAGAGAGAGAGAGATGGGGAGAGGGAGAGAGAATGGGGAGGAGAGAGAGATGGGGAGAGGAGAGAGAGATGGGGAGAGGAGAGAGAGATGGGGAGGGAGAGAGAGATGGGAGAGGGAGAGAGAGAGATGGGGAGAGGGAGAGAGAGAGATGGGGAGAGGGAGAGAGAGAGATGGGGAGAGGGAGAGAGAGAGATGGGGAGAGGGAGAGAGAGAGATGGGGAGAGGGAGAGAGAGAGATGGGGAGAGGGAGAGAGAGAGATGGGGAGAGGGAGAGGGAGAGAGAGAGATGGGGAGAGGGAGAGAGAGATGGGGAGAGGAGAGAGAGAGATGGGGAGAGGAGAGAGAGAGATGGGGAGAGGAGAGAGAGAGGGGAGAGGGAGGAGGAGAGAGAGAGATGGGGAGAGGGAGAGAGGAGAGAGAGAGAGGAGAGGGAGAGAGAGAGATGGGGAGAGGGAGAGAGAGAGATGGAGAGAGAGAGAGATGGGGAGAGAAGTTGAGGGGGTAAGAGAGAGGGTAGTAGGGACGTGGCGGAAAGCATAAATATGATTGGGCGGCTAGGCATTCGCGAATGTTCGAAGCTCGCAAAAGTGGAACTCGTGAATGTGGAGGGCCACCTGTATAATGCAATAGAGTGGTACCGAACTGCTCCCAATTCGACCAATTATGTAAGTTTATTATTGTAAGTGTTTTTGTAAGTGTATTTTTGGGAGTCTGAAACGGACTAATCTAATTTACATTATTCCTTATGGGAACAAATTCGTTTGGTAACTGCACTTGAACAGCCTTCTGGAACAAAGAAAGTTCGAAACTCATGGTACCACTGTAATTATGTGATGCCAGCTTTCAGCAGCCTGACGAGCAGAGGACTAGTCAAAAAACAGCATAATCATGCGGCCTTTAGGGAGTCTGACTTTTTAATTAAAACTGAATTGTTGGTAGTCAATGGTCCAAGTCTGACCGAAACATTGTTGTAGCTTTTTTCTCCTATACAATGGTACCTCGGTTTTCGTACAGCTCCCAACTCGAACCATTATGTAAGTGTATTATTGTAAGTGCTTTTGTATGTGTATTTTTGGGGGTCTGAAACAAACTAATCTAATTTACATTTGTCCTTATGGGAACAAATTCGTTCGATAACGGCGCTCGAACAGCATTCTGGAATGAATTATCAACGAAAACCGAGGTACCACTGTATGCGGGTTATTTGTGTATGATGGTATTGTTGCTTAAAGATGCTAAGTTTGTTGTCCCATGGTTCATTGGACGTTATGGAGCAAGTGCTTCAGTGAAGGATGAAGTTATCAAGATTAAACTGGACAGTTTCTGCTGAAATGCCGGATCAACCAGGTTATGATAGCTATACGTATAGTTCTGCAGACAGTAACAGGTTGGTTTGTCATGAAGTCAACAAGGAAGTCACTTCAGGCTGGGATGTGCGAGAGGAAAACTTTTGAAACTGGTTACAGGAATGTTTGTCACTGGTAAGATAACATTTGCTCAGACTTTTAACCCACAGGGTAAGTGCGTTGCCAACCAGATGTGTTAAAAAGGACACTGGGATTGAGAGGATTTTGCTTCATGTCCAGTAAAGCATGTTTGATGAATTTAATTACAATTATTTTTGTTATTGCAGAAGAGCTGAGGTTACAAAGTGAGCAGAACACAGCTGTAGAGACTGAAGTGGAGTTACTGCGTGCTCAGGTGAGAGAGTTGCAGGGAGATCTGGAGGAAGCTCGCAGTGCTGTTACTATTGCTCAGTGCACTGCTGAGAATGACATTGCTGTGGAGCAGCGTAAGTGCCAGGAGGAGATTGCCACTGTTCAGCAGCTTATGAAGGGTGAGTTTTGCTCTTGTACATTTGCATGACTCTAACTTACATGGTTGTGGTGGGTGTTAAGTAGTAGTCTGTGTTGCTCTCAGAGCAGGTAATGTAGCTTTCTTGGTTGCTCAGTGTTGTATATATAATGCCTAGAATGCCTTCTTGCCACACAAGTTTTCATTCATGGTAGTCATAATTCTGTAGGTAGTTTTAATATTCCTTAGTTTTTAAAGAGACCTTGATATTAATCCTTGATTCCTTGCACTTTCTGCAAATTCTGATAATTTTCTATAATAAATTTTGTAATACATTTAATGGTAATTATCTCTTGTTTTACTGTATTTTCTGGCATATAAGGTGCATTTTTTTCCCCCCCGAAATGTCTTGGAAAATCAGCCTGTGCCTTATATGCTCAAGGTCTGGGTCATGGGTAGGCCTTGGGTTATGCTTTAGCAGTTGTTTAGTAACGTTACGTTAAAACTGTTTGGAAACATCATGTTAGCAAGCAGCCGACACTCGTGCACTTAACATGCCAGAAAATACGGTATGTAGAATTAGTGTAGAAATACAGTGGACCCTCGGTTAACGAATACCCCGGAAATCGTGCAATTATGTAAGTATAATTTTGTAAGTTCTTGTGGAAGTGTATTTTTGGGGGTCTGAAATAGACTAACCTACGTGAAATTTTTCCTTAAGGGAGTAAATTCGTTCGGTAATGGCACTTGAGCAGACTTCAGGAGTGAAGTTTTTACGAAACTCGGGGGTCCACTGTAGTATAGAAATAGGCTGATTACTATTTGGAAAATGCATGCCACTGACAGCACTAGCCTGGTGTATCAGGAAGTCCTCAGGGAAGAAGTTTTATAAGTATGTCCTGGTCATGTCTGGTTAAAATCCTTCAAGGATGGAGCATTGATACAGGTGAAGGGCCCTTGTTCCAAGGAATTAGACGTACCCTCCCCTTCTTTGGATCAAACCTGACAACATTGCACCCCGTCCCATTCCCCAGGTGCTATATCACACTTAAGGGTTTAGTGGATCTCCATGAATATTATTATTAGATTTAAGAAAAGTGGCTATTAAGAGTTAAAAGGTGTAGATGGCTGAGAAGACATAGATGGCTGAGAAGACATAGATGGCTGAGAAGACATAGATGGCTGAGAAGACATAGATGGCTAAGAAGGCATAAATGGCTGAGAAGACATAGATGGCTGAGAAGACATAGATGGCTGAGAAGGAATAGATGGCTGAGAAGGCATAGATGGCTGAGAAGACATAGATGGATGAAAAGACATAGATGGCTAAGAAGGCATAGATGGCTAAGAAGGCATAGATGGCTAATAAGGCATAGATGGCTAATAAGGCATAGATGGCTGAGAAGGCATAGATGGCTGAGAAGGCATAGATGGCTGAGAAGGCATAGATGGCTGAGAAGGCATAGATGGCTGAAAAGGCATAGATGGCTGAGAAGGCATAGATGGCTGAGAAGACATAGATGGCTGAGAAGACATAGATGGCTGAGAAGGCATAGATGGCTGAGAAGGCATAGATGGCTGAGAAGGCAAATATGGCTGAGAAGGCATAAATGGCTAAGAAGGCATAGATGGCTGAGAAGGCATTAAAAATTTATGAAAAATTAATTGAAGTTGAAATACCATGAGAATATGGTATATGCTCTTGCTCTTCACTGGAGAAAGCTAATGGAAACCTTAAATACTAAGGTAGTTTAAAAAAAAATCTCTAGTAAAAATTGATAAGTTATCATTTGATAACGTGTTAATAGTCCATTATTACTGTGCACCTGGATGATAATCTCTGATAACTTGAGTGTAATCAGAACCTGTTGAAAACTCTTTATTTTGTTTAAGAATTATTGATGATAGCCAGTATTGTTAGGGACGTTATATAGTTCAGATGGTCATAAACTTGTGTCCACTAGGATTCAAGTTACTAGATGTGTGCCTGACCTGACCTTCTGTGGAAATGATTCCTGGTATGGGATGGAAAAAGAGCTTTGGCTTGGTGTGCAAATATTTTGGCATGGGATGGAAATGCCCCAATATTAGGTGGAAATGCTCTGATATGGGATGGAAATGTTCCAGTATGTGGTGAAAATGCCCCAATATTAGGTGGAAATGTTCTGGTATGGGGTGGAAATGTTTCAGTATTAGGTGGAAATGTACAGGAAATGTGTGTGTGGATGTGTTCTGGTACGAGGCAGAAACAAGTCATAGTATGGGGTGGAATGTCTCTTGTGGAAACTTCATATCTGAGTGTGATAGTAGATAAGGCAGAAAATGTTTAGTACTGTAGTGAAGCTTTCATCAAGGAGAGAGGGGAGGGTGCTTTGATGCTGCTTACTGGCTCTTGATGTAAGGAATCTGAGCTTCCCTTCCCTTCCTCAGATCTAATATGATTACCATTCATTCCTCAGACACTGTATAACCATTGGAGGGTTAAGTTCTTCTCCCAGAATATGATGATAATGAGATAGTGAAAGTGTCTAGAAGTGGTGAAAGTGACTTCACAGTCAGATGATGTTGATTGCTCTGCAGTCATGCATGAACTGGGTGTCTCAGGACCTGTGAAGTGTCTTACTGATAATAATATTGCCTCTGCTGTGACTGGTGACACACTGGCAACGATGGTGGTGATGTTTGTAGTGTCAGTAATGGTGGTGATATAGTAGTGGCACTTCTGTGTTTTGGTGAAAACTGTGGTTATAGCAGTTACACAGTGGTAGTCACAAATACTATATTGCATTGGAGATATGTAAGGTGTTGTAATGGTTGTGCCACAGGGTGATCACAATGTATGTGACTGCCATACACAGTGAAGTCCCCAACATGATGCCGTTGCCGCCACCAGTACCATACATGATGCCACTCCTGCCACCACCAGCACTGACACCCTATGATGGCAAGGACAGTATAAAATATAATATATTTTACTGTGGTGTGTGTACTTGTTCTTGTGGTATATGTACACTGTAGGGAGGGTTGAACATAATTTTTTTATTTCATAGTTTAGTACATGTACTATTGTGTTGATCATAGTGGTGATACATCAGTGTGGTGAATATAGTGATGATACATGTACTGTGTTGATTATAGTGGTGGTACATGTTGTGTGGTGAATATAGTGGTGATACATATAGTGTGGTGACTATAGTGGTGGCACATGTACTGTGGTGAATATAGTGGTGATAAATGTACTGTGGTGAATATAGTGGTGATACACGTATGTACTGTTTACCTGGAGAGAGTTCCGGGAATCAACATCCCCATGGCCCGGTCTGTGACCAGGCCTCATGGTGGATCAGAGCTTGATCAACCAGGCTGTTACTGCTGGCCACACACAGTCCGACGTACGAACCACAGCCCGGCTGGTCAGGTACCGACTTTAGGTGCCTGTCCAGTGCCTGCTTGAAGACAGCCAGGGGTCTATTGGTAATCCCCCTTATGTACGCTGGGAGGCAGTTGAACAGTCTTGGGCCCCTGACACTTATTGTGTTGTCTCTCAACGTGCTAGTGGCACCCTTGCTTTTCATTGGGGGATGTTGCATCGTCTGCCGAGTCTTTTGCTTTCATAGGGAGTGATTCGTGTGCAAGTTTGGTACTACATGTATACTGTGTTGATTATAGTGGTGGTACAAGTAGTGTGGTGAATATAGTGATGATACATGTACCGTGTTGATTATAGTGGTGGTACATGTAGTGTGGTGAATATAGTGGTGATACATGTAGTGTGGTGACTATAGTGGTGATACATCAGCAGTGGTAATTACTGTGGTGGTAGTAGTACAAACGCTGCAGTAATGATACACTTTGACAACATTGTACCATGTTTGTTGTGAAGTTAATGGTGATATCTCACATATTCTTACACCAGTGTTGACAGTTGATATATACATAAGTGTTATATTATTACAGTGTTAGTGAGTGTTGGCAGTGCGTGAACTCCACCGACCCTAGACCTTGATTAATGTGTGTGTGTATGTAAACTCTGGAAAGTAAGACCAAAGATGGAATTCAGTAATAAAAATGACGAAATTTTGAAGACAATTGCGCGTCGATTTACCAAATTCTTTAATATGGATGACAGGAGCCCAGGAGGTAGGTCTTTGTATGTTTTTGTGGGTGTTGTTGGATGATGTGAGTGTTGCAGTGGGTATTGTGGGATGTGGGTATTGTAGTGGGTATTGTGGGATGTAGTGGGTGTTGTGGGATTTACCTGTGATATACCTGTGACCAGTTTCAAGTGTTTTTTGCCTTGGCAACCTAGCCTAGGGCCATGCTTTTCTGATGATTGCTTGATAAGGATTTAGTAGACTGTGGAGGGTGTTGTCTGATGATGTGGACTGTGTGATGTGATTGCTGTGGAATGCTGTGAGTGTTGTGCGATGACATGGTTGCCATGGGATGATGTGGGGCTGTGTGATGATGCGGGTGCCATGGGATGATGTACTCAAGTGTACTTAAGAATTAAGGATAAAAACTACAAGCAAGCAGAACTGAGGCATAAGTCAGCAGGAAGCTTGAGCACTCTGGGGATGCGAAGAAGATACTAGTATAAACAGGAAGTGAAACACATTAGGAGGAGGTTTAAAGGAGGCTGCTTGATACCAGGTGTTGTGTGTGTGATACCAGGTGTTGTGTGTGTGATACCAGGTGTTGCATATGTGAAACCAGGTGTTACATGTGTGATACCAGATGTTACATGTGTGATACCAGGTGTTGTGTGATGTAACCAAACCTTAGTTACGTTAGTTGCATAAAGTCAAAAATATATTTAACCGCAAATACGAAACAAAAGAAAAAAAAATATGGCTGGGAACGTGAGGCAATAGTGTGTGTTAGTAGTGAGAGGTTGACTGGTTGTGCCAGGATGGTTGTGGGTTGACTGGTGGTGCCAGGATGGTTGTGGGTTGACTGGTGGTGCCAGGATGGTTGTGGGTTGACTGGTGGTGCCAGGATGGTTGTGGGTTGACTGGTGGTGCCAGGATGGTTGTGGGTTGACTGGTGGTGTCAGGATGGTTGTGGGTTGACTGGTGGTGTCAGGATGGTTGTGGGTTGACTGGTGGTGCCAGAATGGTTGTGGGTTGACTGGTGGTGCCAGGATGGTAGTGGGTTGACTAGTGGTGTCAGGATGGTTGTGAGTTGACTGGTGGTGTCAGGATGGTTGTGGGTTGACTGGTGGTGCCAGGATGGTTGTGGGTTGACTGGTGGTGCCAGGATGGTTGTGGGTTGACTGGTGGTGCCAGGATGGTTGTGGGTTGACTGGTGGTGTCAGGATGGTTGTGGGTTGACTGGTGGTGCCAGAATAGTTGTGGGTTGACTGGTGGTGCCAGGATGGTAGTGGGTTGACTAGTGGTGTCAGGATGGTTGTGGGTTGACTGGTGGTGTCAGGATGGTTGTGGGTTGACTGGTGGTGTCAGGATGGTTGTGGGTTGACTGGTGGTGTCAGGATGGTTGTGGGTTGACTGGTGGTGTCAGGATGGTTGTGGGTTGACTGGTGGTGCCAGGATGGTTGTGGGTTGACTGGTGGTGCCAGGATGGTTGTGGGTTGACTGGTGGTGCCAGGATGGTTGTGGGTTGACTGGTGGTGTCAGGATGGTTGTGGGTTGACTGGTGGTGCCAGGATGGTTGTGGGTTGACTGGTGGTGCCAGGATGGTTGTGGGTTGACTGGTGGTGCCAGGATGGTTGTGGGTTGACTGGTGGTGCCAGGATGGTTGTGGGTTGACTGGTGGTGCCAGGATGGTTGTGGGTTGACTGGTGGTGTCAGGATGGTTGTGGGTTGACTGGTGGTGTCAGGATGGTTGTGGGTTGACTGGTGGTGTCAGGATGGTTGTGGGTTGACTGGTGGTGCCAGGATGGTTGTGGGTTGACTGGTGGTGCCAGGATGGTTGTGGGTTGACTGGTGGTGTCAGGATGGTTGCGGGTTGACTGGTGGTGCCAGGATGGTAGTGGGTTGACTGGTGGTGTCAGGATGGTTGTGGGTTGACTGGTGGTGCCAGGATGGTTGTGGGTTGACTGGTGGTGTCAGGATGGTTGTGGGTTGACTGGTTGTGCCAGGATGGTTGTGGGTTGACTGGTGGTGCCAGGATAGTTGTTGGGTTGACTGGTGGTGCCAGGATGGTTGTGGGTGGACCTGTGGTGCCAGGATGGTTGTGGGTTGACTGGTGGTGCTAGGATGGTTGTAGGTTGACTGGGGGTGCCAGGATGGTTGTGGGTTGACTGGTGGTGCCAGGATGGTTGTGGGTGGACCTGTGGTGCCAGGATGGTTGTGGGTTGACTGGTGGTGCCAGGATGGTTTGTGGGTTGACTGGTGGTGCCAGGATGGTTGTGGGTTGACTGGTGGTGTCAGGATGGTTGTGGGTTGACTGGTGGTGCCAGGATGGTTTGTGGGTTGACCGGTGGTGCCAGGATGGTTGTGGGTTGAATGGTGTTGCCAGGATGGTTTTTTTGTTGACTGGTGGTGCCAGGATGGTTGTGGGTTGACTGGTTGTGCCAGGATGGTTGTGGGTTGACTGGTGATGCCAGGATGGTTGTGGGTTGACTGGTGGTGCCAGGATGGTTGTGGGTTGACTGGTGGTGCCAGGATGGTTGTGGGTTGAATGGTGTTGCCAGGATGGTTGTGGGTTGACTGGTGTTGCCAGGATGGTTGTGGGGTTGGCTGGGGATGGGAGAATGGTTGTGAGTGTAGTGGTGCAGTATTATAATGGGCTGGGCGTGGGTGGTGGGGAGGGAGGGAGCCAACACACTTGTACATGATGCAGGTGAAGTTAGTTTTCCTCACACTAACATCTTGCGTCTGCGTCTGCTCACTTGGAAGCCCTGCTGGCCATCACCATCACGACGGAGACGACGACGACGACGATGATGAAGGAAAGGTAAAGGTAGGGGAAAGTGGAGGAGAATAGCTGCATCATGAGTGTAGAGATGGAGTAGCTAAGGCAGAAGTGAAGTATTGAAGGAGGAGCAGCAGTCATGGTGGTGGATGAGTGGACGCTGCTGTGACTGTCAGTGTTTCTCTCTCACATTAATAACAGCAGTAACACTAGTCCGCTAGATGTAACACACACCGTATTGGTACCGTAATAGCAGTACATGTACACGTCATTGACCCCTTCCAGCTGAGTTTATAACATGATGAGGTTCTCCTAGGCTGTACTCTACTACCGTTCAGTACTCGTATATCACTGTACATATGCAGCTTGTTGTAAAATGTGAGCCTGTGTTTTAAGTTATGCTTAACCCGAAATGCTCTGCATAATCATGGGCTTTCTGCATGCACAGACAAATGTTAACCCATGAGTGCTAGGGCACTCAGCTCACACATTGAGTGTCCGTGGTTCGATCCCCGGTACGGCTGGAAACATTAGCACGTGTTTCATTAAGACACCTGCTGTCCATGTTCGCTCAACAGTAAAATATGTACCTGGGTGTTAGTGGACTGGTGTGGGTCGCATCCTGGGACAAAATTGACCTAATTTTCGGGAAATGCTGTGCATAACAAGTGGCTTTCTATATAATAGTGTGTCATTGATGTCAGCTATGGTCTGTATAAGTTGTATCATGTACTTGTAGAAATAAAGATTCTTATTATATTATTATTAAATGCTTTGCATATTAGTGACTTTGTGCCTACCTATTTTTTTACACGTTAACTACATTATTTGTACCGTATAAAGAAATAAAGTGTATTGTATGTGACGTGATGTTTGTGTGGCTCTTGTGTTGTGATGTTTGTGTGGCTCTTGTGTTGTGATGTTTGTGTGGCTCTTGTGTTGTGATGTTTGTGTGGCTCTTGTGTTGTGATGTTTGTGTGTCTCTTGTGTTGTGATGTTTGTGTGGCTCTTGTGTTGTGATGTTTGTGTGGCTCTTGTGTTGTGATGTTTGTGTGGCTCTTGTGTTGTGATGTTTGTGTGGCTCTTGTGTTGTGATGTTTGTGTGGCTCTTGTGTTGTGATGTTTGTGTGGCTCTTGTGTTGTGATGTTTGTGTGGCTCTTGTGTTGTGATGTTTGTGTTTCTCTTGTGTTGTGATGTTTGTGTGGCTCTTGTGTTGTGATGTTTGTGTGGCTCTTGTGTTGTGATGTTTGTGTGGCTCTTGTGTTGTGATGTTTGTGTGGCTCTTGTGTTGTGATGTTTTGTGGCTCTTGTGTTGTGATGTTTGTGTGGCTCTTGTGTTGTGATGTTTGTGTGGCTCTTGTGTTGTGATGTTTGTGTGGCTCTTGTGTTGTGATGTTTGTGTGGCTCTTGTGTTGTGATGTTTGTGGCTCTTGTGATTGTGATGTTTGTGTGGTTCTTGTGTTGTGATGTTTGTGTTTCTCGTGTGGATGTGTGTGTGGCTCTGTGTTGTGATGTTTGTGTGGCTCTTGTGTTTTGATGTTTGTGTGGTCTGTGTTGTGATGTTTGTGTGGCTCTTGTGTTGTGATGTTTGTGTCTCTTGTGTGTGTGATGTGATGTCTTGTGTTGAGTGATGTTTGTGTTTCTCTTGTGTTGTGATGTTTGTGTGGTCCTTGTGTTGTGATGTTTGTGTCTCTTGTGTTGTGATGTTTGTGTGGCTCTTGTGTTGTGATGTTTGTGTGGCTCTTGTGTTGTGATGTTTGTGTGGCTCTTGTGTTGTGATGTTTGTGTGGCTCTTGTGTGATGTTTGTGTGGCTCTTGTGTTGTGATCGTTGTGTGGCTCTTGTGAGTCGATGTTTGTGCTCTTGTGTGTGATGTTTGTGTGGCTCTCTGTGTTGTGATGTTTGTGTCTCTTGTGTTGTGATGTTTGTGCTCTTGTGTGCAGATGTTTGTGGCTCTTGTGTTGTGATGTTTGTGTTACTCTGTGTTGTGATGTTTGTGCTCTTGTGTGTATGTTTGTGTTTCTCTGTGTTGATGTTTGTGTGGCTCTTGTGTTGTGATGTTTGTGTGTCTTGTGTAGTGATGTTTGTGTCTCTTGTGTTGTGATGTTTGTGTTTCTCTTGTGTGATGTTTGTGTCTCTTGTGTTGTGATGTTTGTGTGGCTCTTGTGTTGTGATGTTTGTGTGGCTCTTGTGTTGTGATGTTGTGGCTCTTGTGTTGTGATGTTTGTGTGGCTCTTGTGTGATGTTTGTGTGGCTCTTGTGTTGTGATGTTTGTGTTTTCTTGTGTTGTGATGTTTGTGTGGCTCTTGTGTTGTGATGTTTGTGTGGCTCTTGTGTTGTGATGTTTGTGTGCTCTTGTGTTGTGATGTTTGTGTGGCTCTTGTGTTGTGATGTTTGTGTGGCTCTTGTGTTGTGATGTTTGTGTGGCTCTGTGTTGTGATGTTTGTGTGGCTCTTGTGTTGTGATGTTTGTGGCTCTTGTGTTGTGATGTTTGTGTGCTCTTGTGTTGTGATGTTTGTGTGGCTCTTGTGTTGTGATGTTTGTGGCTCTTGTGTTGTGATGTTTGTGTTTCTCTTGTGTTGTGATGTTTGTGTGGCTCTTGTGTTGTGATGTTGTGTGCTCTTGTGTTGTGATGTTTGTGTGGCTCTGTGTTGTGATGTTTGTGTTGCTCTTGTGTTGTGATGTTTGTGTGGCTCTTGTGTTGTGATGTTTGTGTGGCTCTTGTGTTGTGATGTTTGTGTGGCTCTTGTGTTGTGATGTTTGTGGCTCTTGTGTTGTGATGTTTGTTGGATCTTTGTGTTGGATGTTTGTGCCTTGTGTTGTGATGTTTGTGTGGCTCGTGTGTGATTGTGTTTCTTGTGATGGGCTCTTGTGTTGTGATTTGTGTGGCTCTTTTTGTGATGTGTGGGCTCTTGTAGTTGTGATGTTTGTGGCTCTTGTGTTGGATGTTTGTGCTATCTTAGTGCTTGTGTGATGTTTGTGGCTCTTGTGTTGTGATTTTGTGTGGCTCTTGTGTTGTGATGTTTGTGTTTATCTTGTGTTGTGATGTTTGTGTGGCTCTTGTGTTGTGATGTTTGTGTGGCTCTTGTTTGTGATGTTTGTGTTTCTTGTGTTGTGATGTTTGTGTTTCTCTTGTGTTGTGATGTTTGTGTTTATCTTGTGTTGTGATGTTTGTGTTTCTCTTGTGTTGTGATGTTAGGCTCTTGTGTTGTGATGTTTGTTAGGCTCTTGTGTTGTGATGTTTGTGTTTCTCTTGTGTTGTGATGTTTGTGTTGCTCTTGTGTTGTGATGTTTGTGTGGCTCTTGTGTTGTGATGTGTGTGGCTCTCGTGTGTGATGTTTGTGTTTCTCTTGTGTTGTGATGTTTGTGTGGCTCTTGTGTTGTGATGTTTGTGTGGCTCTTGTGTTGTGATGTTTGTGTGGCTCTTGTGTTGTGATGTTTGTGGCTCTTGTAGGGATGTATCGGATGTGAAAAATTTAGATATCCGGTATGCGTATGTGTATACGGATGTCTTACTTACTCATTTTACGGATGCGAATGCGGATGCGGATGTAAGAAATTGTGCGGATGTTCCGGGGATTTCGGATGCGGATGCAAGAAATTGTGCGGATGTTCCGCGGATGTTGATGCGGATGTATATGCGGATATCTGTTTGCTGTGAAATGCGGATGCGGATACGGATGTAAGAAATTGTGCGGATGTTCCGCAGATGCGGATGCGGATGCGAATATCCGATACATCACTAGGCTCTTGTGTTGTGATGTTTGTGTTTCTCTTGTGTTGTGATGTTTGTGTGGCTCTTGTGTTGTGATGTTTGTGTGGCTCTTGTGTTGTGATGTTTGTGTGGCTCTTGTGATGTTTGTGTGGCTCTTGTATTGTGATTGTGTGGCTTTTGTGTGGCTCTTGTGATGTTTGTGTGGCTCTTGTGATGTTCATTTCAGCTGGTAGTGAAGTTACTTGTGGAAGCACAGGATACTGCAGTACAAGCCTCACACTTTACAATAGTGGCTCACTTAAACTTTTTCTATCCTCATTTTGGTCGCTAGTTCACTTAATTACTCTCCAACTCTCACAGTGGCTGACTGCTTACTGCGGACTTTCTAGCAGTTTACTCAGTTTAGCTCACCTTTGCTTTATTTACTCCCTAGGTATTAGCACATTGTAAGACACTTTTGCAACATTTGGTTATCTTTATTGTGAAAAAGTTTCCCCAGCCAGTGGCTTAATCAGTCTAATATAGGGAAGAAAGGTGGAAAATGAAAAGGAGTCTGAGGTAATCAGTCCATCAGCCTGGAAATTATTTGTTCAGTCCATCAGTCTTGATAAAAGTGCGGACTATAGGTATAATGTTAGTCAGGAAATAGAACAAGTGTTTCTTGACAGGATTCTTAGTCATATGATGACCCACAGCTGGAGCTTTTGGTCATCTGACCGAGGACTTCTGCCGGCTCACCGGTCCACCTCTTGAAAAATCATGGTTATAATTATAGTTTTAGTTTAATATCTTTATTATGCACCCCATACCCATCCTGTGGGCGGTAGTCAAAAGATTACAGAGGTACATAACTGTTACTATTATTAGTGCAGAATATGCACAGAGAAGGGCTTATATACTGCAGACAGGTGAGGCAAAGCAGTTGTAAGTGGTGTCACTGGTGGAACAATCCATTAGTGGAAGTAGATCATGCCTACAGGATAGGCAAGCATTGAGGAATTTCCTGTATCTTTCCTAACCTACTTCCATTAGTGAATTTCTCCACTGGTGATGCTGCGTACAACTGCTTCAACATGCCTGTGTGCAGTATATAAGCCCCTTCTCTGTGCATATTCTACACTTTTATGAAGACTGATGGACTGAACACATCTTCAGGCTGAAGCACTGATTACCTAAAACTCCTTGTCTTCCACTGTTCTTCCCCGTATTGGACTGATGAAGCCACTGGTTGGTGAAACGTTTCTGATATAAAGATAACCAAATTTTTGCTTGTTTTAGCTGTATTGGCCTCTTGTTTCTGCCATGTGCTTCCATCAGGAGCCATGTCAAGGCACCCCAATCATTCCTCTGCAATTTGGAGACATTGACTTGTTCTTGTTAAGTGCTAAACCTGTGTGGAGGATTAAAGAAGAATACATATAGTTGATCCTCTTCTTGCAAAATGTTGCTACAATAAAATGTCATATTAGTTACATCTGTGTTCTTTTACCTAACATTTTATTAACTAGTTTGCAGATGCACCTCTTCAATTACAGAGCAAAACCAAAGAGCAGTGTGAGGCTGCATGACTTAAGAAATCTCAACATCATAATAATAAAATTTATTTCTATAAGCGCATGATACAACTTGTACAGACTTAGCTGACATCAGTGACATACTATGTAGAAAGCCCCTGGTTATGCAGAGCATTTCGGGCAATTAGGTTAATTTTGTCCCCAGGATGCAACCCACACCAATTGGTTAACACCCAGGTACCTACTTACTGATAGATGTCTTAAGGAAACATGCCCTACAATGTATGAACTGAGTGTGCTACCAACTGAGCTGCAGTTAAGATAAGGGAAGCCTCAAGACTGCATAGAAACTGCAAACACTTAATGTGTCTGTAATACTTATATGTATGGTGAAAAGAGCTAGAAATATTGTTTTTCCAATACATTTGAACTTTTCTACTTAGGTGACCAAAATAGTGAATATGCATTCACCTTCACTTGTCTGATTCTCTTTCTAGAAGTATAGAGACTAACAGAATTCAGATAAATTTCTAAAAGCTTTACAAATACAATATACTATTATCATCTTTTAAGTTTTGCCAATTATATTTTTCAACTTGGTTGTTTATAGTGTGCTTTATTGGTATATTGTGTTTTCTGTCTTCTAAATGTCCTGTGTAATTACTCTCAGCATCTGAATTTTCTCTGCAGCTTAAGTTGTAGATTATTATTATTTAATTATTAATGATTATTATTGTGTTATTATAATATTCATTTGAAATACTAATCCTGTTGGGGTCATACAGTGACTGGGCAACTTGGAAAGGTAATGAGGTTTGATCCAGTGAAAGGGAGGATAGCAGTAGTTATTACAGTACATACACTGTTATAGTAATAATTCAGGTTAAGCCATAACTCCTTGAAGTAATTATACTGTACCAGTGTATTTAATTTACCATTTGACAGAGGAGGTGGCAAATGCTGTTGGACAAACAGGGGGTCGCTATGAAGGGGAGATTAAAAGGTTAAAAAAACTGACGGAACGCTTAGAGGCCGAGAAACAACACTATCGTCGTCTGTACGAGAGACAACTGGAGGTACAGTAACCGAATCACTTTATAACTATTTTGACTTTTAGCAAACTGTCAGCATACTGTAATAAATGTGTGCATTACACGAGCCATCGTTGACCCACATCGTTACGGGTTTTAGGCCAGGAAATTCTTCACTTCATACAAAGGTAATGCATTTTTCAATTAGAATGATCTCTGTTGTACATGTTTACAATGTTGTAGCAAAAAGTAGCTAACAAAAATTCCACCACAGATTGATTATAAATACAAAGGAAAAAAATGGAAATAGAGTATAGTATGAAAAGTAGTCTTGAAAGCAATCAATTACTTAGATGTTTGTATGTAAATGGATATTATTGATGTCTGTTTTTATTGAGAGAGAGAATGAGAGAAAGAGAGAGACAATAAGAGTGAGTGAGAGAGCAAGAGAGCAGCTGTATTCTAACATTGTCAGGATAAATTTCAGAGGATCTCACCTTCAAGGACCATAACACCGTAACAATTGCATCTGCTAGAAAAATGACAGGATGGATAATGAGAACCTTCAAAACCAGGGATGCCAAGCCCATGTTGACACTTTACAGATCGCTTGTTCTATCTAGGCTGGAATATTGCTGCACACTAACTGCACCTTTCAAGGCAGGTGAAATTGCTGACCTTGAAAATGTGCAGAGAACCTTCAAGGCGCGCATAACTGCGATAAACCACCTCAATTACTGGGAACGCTTGAAGTTCCTAAACCTGTACTCTCTAGAACGCAGGCGGGAGAGATACATTATTATATACACGTGGAAAATTCTCGAGGGATTAGTTCCTAACTTGCACATGAGTCACTCCCTACGAAAGCAAAAGACTCGGCAAGCGATGTAACATCCCCCAATGAAAAGCAGGGGTGCCACTAGCACGTTGAGAGACAACACAATAAGTGTCAGGGGCCCAAGATTGTTCAACTGCCTCCCAGCATACATCAGGGGGATTACCAACAAACCCCTGGATGTCTTCAAGCGGGCACTGGACAGGCACCTAAAGTCGGTACCTGACCAGCCAGGCTGTGGTTCGTACGTTGGACTGCGTGCGGCCAGCAGTAACAGCCTGGTTGATCAGGCTTTGATCCAACATGAGGCCTGGTCACAGACCGGGCCGCAGGGGCGTTGACCCCTGGAATTCTCTCCAGGTAATAAACCCTTGGTCTATAACACTTGCTGGCACTATATACTAGCCAAACCAGTATTGTTTTTAGTATTAAGGAGAATCTTCCATAATTGAAGACGTGGAGTAACATAGGATTCTGTAGTTGAATTTTTCATAATTTATCTTATAATAAGAGAATGGCAGCATTGAGCTTGTAAAAATTACTTGTCTTTGGAAAGGTAAATATTATTCAAGTCTTTACTGTACATAACTAGCATTGGAGGTCCATCTGAGCTGTCGTATCTGTGCTCCTCTGGCAAGACAGTGATAGTGTGAATGATGGTGAAAGTGTTTCTTTTTCTGGTCACCCTGCCTCGGTGAGAGACAACCAGCATGTTAAAAAAAAAATAGCATTTTTATAACTTGTCATATTTTTGTGAATATAAGAATATTAATAATTTAATAATTATTGGTGCAATCACTGCAGTATTTTTGTTAGTGTTTCACTTTGTAGCTTCAAAGTGATCAATGAGTCGAGTGAATTTTGTCCCCACAGGAAAGTTCTGAAACATTACTTTTGGAGTGTGTAAAATTAGCCCAGACTGAGCCTTTTTGGCTACTTTGGTAGATTTATAGGTCATTGGTGTCCAAGATTGAAATTCAAATTATATTGACTATTATAACAATAATTACAACATGATTATTGCAAGAGATTACATACTCTCTTTAACTCTTCAGATTTTAATTTTGTGTTCAAGTAGTGTACTCTGTTACTTGAAGATTAAGACACATGTACAACAGTCTTTATTGATGAAAAGTTTTGTCTATACAGTATGCTTCTTCAGTCAAATATGGAGGGAGCAATAGTAATGAAATAAATATGATGTAATCAGTCTATCAACCTTGGAGAAAAAGTATTTGAGGTGGTCAGTCCCTCAGCCTGACTGACTGATGGCTTGACACTCATAATATATAACAAAACATAATGTACAGGTAGAGCAAGCAGCAATGGGTAACCTACAAGCTTGTATATATATATAATAGTAGTGTTAGAAAATGTGTCACATGCTATAAGCGATGCTGCTTTCTGATAGATATTTTATGTCAAGGTCTAAACATGACCACTTGACTTTTATAGTGGCTGTGCTTTGTGACTTATGGTAGCATAAACTTAGAGCTAAGCCCAATTTTTTTTTATGCAACAAGTAGATGCATTCATGTGTGCATGCATAAGCATGCAGGCATGTGTGTATTCATGAGCATTCAGGCATGCATTATGTATTGGCAAGGATGACAGTTAATGTTGCTTGCACACTGTAGTCAAGTTAGGTTGTGCAGTTCATGCAGTATACACTTTTTGAAATTATTAGGTTCCTAATTTTTGAGGTTTGCTTTACCTTTTTTTTTTTACCTAATTGATCTCTACTTCAGGTTATTTTTAATCTCCTTATTTCTGATGTTAATTGGTACATGATATATGGCTTTTAAGAAACTCGTGCTAACAGTTTCCTTATTATGCTCAGGAATCAGATATACGAACAAAAAGCGAGAGCTTACTGAGCCCAGGAGTTCTGTCAGCTGTTACGAAATCTCTAGCGAAGAGAGTTCCAAGTCTGAGCCCGTCTGCTTTAAGTACACCAGAAAAAACCACTTCTGGCTCTGCTGTAGGAACGCCTTCATTAGGCACAGGGGTTGATGCTGAAAACTTGGAAGACAGTATGAAGAGGGTAAGTATCAGGACCTGGGTCATACCTAAAGCTGATTAAATAGAAAATTTACAAGCTTGTTAGAATCCATGCTTTGATGGAATAACAATTGTTCTCCCCATCTCTTACTCAAAGTTGGAGAAGTCACAAAATTGCCAACAGGCACACTACAGTACTGTACCAACACTAAAATTGTTATTTGTAATGTATAAAGGTAAAATTGCAGGTACAAATTAGGTTTACGGTACTCGTTGAGAGTTTGCCATGCTCCGGAGCGCCAGACTTATGTTCAAGTTATTTCATCTCATCCTGCTGCATGAACTGGTTCACAAGAGAGTTTTAGAATATCTAACAGTTCGCAAACGAGTGAAATTATTTACAAACATAATTTCAGACCAGAGTAGGACTCAAACCTGCATGTTCTGCATCAAAGTACACAGTACTTGTACCAGATAAATATTGGCACCCAGCAGATGCCAGGCATTGTTTACCCATACTCCGGAGCACCAGGCTTGTATTCAAGTTATTTCATCTCATCCTGCTGTGGTCTATGGCCCAGGAGAGATTTTTAAAATGCTTAGCAGTTTGCAAACGAGTGAAAGTACTTTTAATACCAACAACGAGATAAACATAACTATTTTGTACAGTATGTTAATAATAGTAAAATTGTAGGTTATTTATCTTTAATGAGGAGGTAGAGTTGTAATGTTCTTGGTGATGGTAGTGAGATGAGGGGATGACGATGATGAGGGCAAGGGTGATGAGGTGAGGGTAACGTGGGATGAGGGTGATGATTTAGGGTGAGGGTGATAATGAGGGACCGAGGATGATTTGTAGTGATGTTGACAAAATTCTTTGGGATGATTTCTCTTGATGGCTTGGGGCATTTCTTTTAATGATTTGTATTTGCATACACTCTTAATATTATCAGATTGACTCCTTCTGTAAACACCTCAGGCATACTATCTAAAAATTTTGTATTGGTTATTAATTAGTCTTCCTGAAATGCTCAGGCATGCTAGTGCCTTCCTTTGTACTTAATAACACTTTATAGCATGTAAATCACACATTGTAACCTTTGCAAAGAAATAAAAATTTGTATTTGTAATGATTGGATATGCATTGACAACTAATATAGTATATGACTCACGAAATCATAATGACACGATTGCAAACAAACCATACCACGGGTGGTATGGTTCGAACCCCACCCATGGTATGGTTTGATATAGTATATTAATGCCACAGGTGTTACTCAGATTCCATGTCTATGTATTTGTGCCTTTGTGTAGTTTCTCTGCCTACAATGATAACGATAAAAATAATCTTTATTTCTGCAAAGTGCAGTATACAATTTATTTGCGAATAGTTGACATTGACATACTTTATAGAAAGCCCCCTGGTTATGCAGAGCATTTTGGGTGGCCTTAAAATTAACTACCAGAGGATTAATTTGATTTACAAGATTGCTGTGGTTTGCAATCTTTGACATTAATACTTTGGTTTATGATTATGACCTTTTTGGAATTATTTGTTAAACAATTTCTTGGATTTTTTTTTTTTTTTTTTTTTTTGTAAAACAATTTTCTGTGCATGCATCTATGACCTTGTTTATTTTAACTTTTGATTTTGCTTCATGAATTATGTCTTGTAACTAGTTTTATGCAATTCTGTGTATGGTAGAGCATATGTATCTTGTATTCACCTGAATCTTGTATCCAAGCTTGTTTGCAAGAAATGTATTTTGTGATTCACTTTCTACATTTTGTATGCTGGATGTATTTACCTCTGTGCTTACATAATTCTGTTCAGGTGGTTTAGTTATGCATTTACTAGTTACTGAAAATTACTTTTGACATAGGCTTTCTTATCAGACTTAAAAATTCTTTTCATTGCCATAAACTGCAAGAGATTTAGAGACTAGCAGAGTATCATAGGCTTACTTGTATAGTCCAATGTGTTATTTACACAAAGGGGAATCAAACCAGCCTTGGCTGGTACAAAGCCAGCAGCAGTTTTTTCCATCTTGATGTACAATGCTTGCTACTAACAATGCAGTACTCTGGGTTTGACCCATTATGTCTGGATAGGCATTGGACACCTGGCTTTCCTTTGGTGGTTCAAAAGGAAGGCAAAATACTCTCATGTTGCCATTTCACATGAGCATAAAACCAACAATTACAAGTGCTCCTTGACTTATGGTGGGGGGTTATGTTCCGGTAAATCCATCATAAGTCGAATATGACTATATGATAAATAAATAAGTAAATAAATAACTGTCACTGGATAAGTAAATTAAAAATAATTTTTTTTTTTAGCAAGTTTGTGTTGTGGGGTTCTTTGCATAGATTGGGTAAGATACTAAAGACGAGCTTGGTGTGGTAGCGTATATTGGAGTCGATAAATGTATGGGGAGCCTCAGAGCCGTAGGCCTATGTCCGTCTCCACTGTCTATCAGGTTCGTACTGCCTGCCGGTCCGCATGGGCCCTGGGGCATTAAAAAAGGGAGGCCCTTGATTGGCTAACGAATGATCACATGGGCAGAGTATGGTGATCACGTGAACAGCTATGGTAATAACCGTTAGAAGCACGAACCGTACTATCACTGAGGCTACAGTGACAAATTGGCCGTCTCCCACCGAGGCAGGGTGACCCAAAAAGAAAATACTTTCATCATCATTCAACACTTTCACCTCACTAATGCATAATCACTGTCTTTGCAGAGACGCTCAGATATGACAGTTTAGAATATGTACTTACTAAAAAGAAATTTCATTAAAAGTAATTACTATAATTAAATACCAGTATTGAAAAGTAAATAAATGAATACAAGTTTATCCTTTTTATAAAATATTACCGTGCTCACACTCCAACAGCTTGTCAAGTCCCAAAAACCATTCGGCTCCATTCCTATTTAACACGCTTACCGGTTAGCTGGACTTGAGTCCTGGAGGTGAGAAGTACAATGCCTGCACTCTAAAGAAGAAGTTTATGATATTTGCTGTTTAGAGTGACTTCTAAACTGTCATATCTGTTCACCTTTGGCCAGATAGTGATGGTTTGAATGATGGTGAAAGTGTTTCTTTTTTTGGATCACCCTGCCTCAGTGGGAGACGGCCAGCGTGTTAAAAAAATAAATAAATAAAAGTTTTGCAGTTTTATTGCGCCATCATAAAGTTGAAATACTGTAAGTCGAACCATCGTAAAGCAGGAAGCATCTGTACATATTTTACATAAACATATATACTGTGTACATATATACTATGTCCTTCCTGATGAGTAAAGTAGGTCAAAAAAAGCTCGGTTACCTTATTTAGTTTTTATTTTTGTCGTATGCATTTATCTCTTATACAGTACTGTATTAACATGAATTAATGTGGTCTGTAAATTTCTAAATTTTCACCAAGGTGACTCTATATGGCCCTTGTAAGTTTAGCGCTTCTTGTTGATTATAATAATAATTCACCAAGATGAGCTTGGCAACCTGACAGTGCTGAAAAGAATTTAGTATTGTAATACATACACTGTATTATTGCTTAATCCAAGGACAGTCCAAATTGAGCCATTTTTATTACTATCAATACCAATGAAATTGTATTATATATTAATTTTATGATGTTCAGACCGATTTTTGTGGAATTATTTCAATAATAAATTTATGCTCGGCTTTAGCACAAAACGGTTACAATACTGAATGTGGTAAGTTGGCAAGTTTGGCTTCAAAAGCATGATTTACATGTATGCTGTATGTACAAGGTATACGTATTCAGGTGTGTATATAAAGTATCCTGTATATGGTATATTATACAAGATTGATTTAAGAAACACCACTGTAATCCTTTATTGATAATGTTTCACCCACACAGTGGGTTTTATAAAGTTTGTCAGACTATAAACCCCAGTGTGTGGTTGTGTCATCATCAATAAAGCACCTCATTATACTGCATCTCTCTCTCACTCTTTTTCCATAGTGTTGGTATTTTATACCTTTTATCTCCATTATTGACTTGATAGAAGGATAGTATTATTCAGTGTTCTGTATGTATGTAGTACTGTATACTTAAAGAGTATATGTACAGTGAAACCCTTGAAGTCATGTACTTTGTAATCTGCATGATTCCACTATGCCGTGTTTTTTTAATGAAGGCCATTTTGTAAATTTTACCTATCTTCCTTGGTACCTATTTTCTCTTTGCTTAGCACAGGACCCCTAAATTGAAAATTTAACTAAACAATAAAGCAATATGTAAAGACATATAGCCAAATATGGGAATTTTCTACAGTTTAGTTGTGTATATCCAGAATATACTGTATGTACAATACTACATGAAAAAATTCAGGATTCGCATCATGACCAGGAACCTAACCATTGCATTCTCTGGGGCTCAGCTCCAAACAGTTCAGTTATAGCTTCATATCTTTTGCTCAGTAGCTCTGAAAGCAAAACAACTTATAAATCATTCAGTGAGGAAGTCTGGCTGTGAGACTAGCATTTTTTTTGTCTTACAGTTAGCAGATGAAAGGTATTCTCCTCTGTTCTTATACTAAATCACCTACACTGGCTTAACATTACAAATAAATACTACATACTAATGGATAATTTATTTATGAAATTTTTGACATTATATGAATTTCAATCACCATTACATTGTCTCAGGTTGTACATAATTTTAAGTTTTGTAGAATATCTATGGTTCGTAGTTTTACAGCTGGAGTAATTAGCTTCTTGTGTTTTATTTCTCAATTTCTTCTAAAGGCCCAAGAAGATGCTGATTTATTACGATCGTTGGTGGAGCCGTTGGAGGAGGAAATTCAAGCACTTAAAGAGAAGATTCGAGCTCAAGATGCTCAGTTGAGAGCTCACGAGGCCCAACAGGCAGCTGCTCTTCATACTGCTGACCTTGTGGCACCACTCCTACAAGGCACCGATGCTGCTCAGGTGGTCAAGCAACTTGATGAAAAGGTGAGCACAATTAAAGCTGCAACTGAATATTATTGGCTGCAATGGTATAATTGGGGTTCAGATTTAAAATAAGAAGGGGGAGGGTCATTCGATGTGTTCCAACTTATAAATTCTCTTTGTTCCTTGCAAATGAATTATTTGTATCTTGGAACTTGCTTTCTTATGGGAAACAATAGTACAAATGTACAAAAGTTAGTTGTGTCACATATGTTTTTTAACTGCAGATTGATATTTGTAAACTTAATATTTTTTAACCCTTTCGGGTTATGGTCATACAAGTACGTTTTACGCACTGTGGTTATTGACGTACTAGAACGCCTAAATTTTAGCGCCCTCAAATCAAGCAGAAACAGGCTGTTAGGCCTAGATGTGATAGAATGGGTCTGTGCGGTCAGTGTGCGCAGTATAAAAAAATTCCTGCACCACACAGTGCATAATGAGGGAAAAAAACTCTGACCGTATTTTTGGTTTAAAACAGCGAATTTGCAGTCTATTTTCGTATGGTATTTATGCTTGTATTCTCGTTTTCTTAGTCTCATTTTATAGAATAGATGATATATTACAGAAATAGAGATAATTTTGACTGGTTTCACGATGACAAGTACCTTGAAACTGAGCACAAAGTAGCGAAAATGTTCGATTTTGGCCGATGTTCAAGAGTAAACAAATCACACCATGCGTCCAATACACATCAACTGGAGAGTCTAATATTCTTGCACAAGTGCGCTGATATTATTTATATCATTTTTACAATGATGCAGTTGTATACATAACAGTAAATCTTCTATTTTTCGTGAGAATAAAAATTCAAAATGGAAAGTAAGTCATGTAAGAGGGGCCTGGAGACGTGACTAATGAACAGAGAAGATGTTATTTTAGTGCCAGGAATGTCTGCCTTGTTTATTATGGACCCTATTTTGAAATTGGCATCGTTTGAAATTTGTGTGAAATTGGCCAAATTGCCATTTTCTGACCACTATTTTGGGTAGTTGAAATTGGTAAATAGGCGGTTTCTTGTACTCAATTAATAGAAGAAATGGAGTTCTAGCAAAATAGCTATAATTTTAGTAGACTGAAACATTGGAATTTACCGAAAATAGGGCTTAAAGTGGGCGAAATCGCCGATGCGTAAATGTCATGGATACCGCTAACTTCGCGAAAGCATAATTCCGTTAGTTTTCGATCAAATTTCATAATTTTTGTGGCGTTATGATCGGAAAAAGATTCTCTATCATTTCATAAGATTTTTTTTTTTTTAAATTCGTGGACCCTGAGAACGAGTTTCAGAGAGACCCCTTGGACCCCCAAAGGGTTAAATATTATCTCTTATGGACTTTGTTCATGAGTTTGGATATGCCTGAATTGCATCTATATGGAGTTTTCAGTATCATAGTTTTTCACAACTTCCATTATTTCTAGCTGAAGGGTGTGAGCAGTACTCTGGAAGCAGAGAAATCATCCAGGGCAGATTTAGAACTGTATACAGCCATTCTCAACACTCAGAAGACTGCTCTCACTGATGAAGTCGACAGAATACGCACCCAGCTAACAGAGCTCAGACAAGTACGTTCTAGCTGTTTACCTAAGTAGAAAGACTAGAAATCCTAATTGATTGCAATATTTTTAACAATTCCTATCTGGTTAGCCAGACTTGAGTCCTAGAGGTGGGATATACAATGCCTGTCATACCTGTGTGCCTCTGCCAAGACTGATAGTGTGAATCATGGTGAGATTATTTCTTTTTCA
Organism: Cherax destructor; assembly: GCA_009830355.1. NCBI lineage: Eukaryota > Metazoa > Arthropoda > Malacostraca > Decapoda > Parastacidae > Cherax > Cherax destructor. The sequence goes on from WNWK01000642.1 coordinate 150,220, forward strand.
GGTCACCCTGCCTCAGTGGGGGATGGCTAGCATGTTAAAAAAAATATTTTTATGAAGCTTTCATTTAGTCTCACATGACAGAATAGTAGTACGTTCCTGGAAGGCTACTGTCTACCATCCTTCTACCACACTTCAACAACTCGTCAGGTCCCAAAAACCATTTGTCTAAAATTCACTCCTATCTAACACGCTCGCGCACTTTTGCTGGAAGTCCAAGTCCCTCACCCACAAAACCTCCTTTACCGCCTCCATCCAACCTTTTCGGGGACAACCTCTACCCTGCCTTCCTTTCCCTACAGATTTATGCATTCTCCAAGCCATTCTACTTTGTTCCATTCTCTCTGAATGACCAAACCACCTCAACAGTCTCTCTTCAACCCTCTGACTAATACTTTTAGTAACTCCACACTTCCTCCTAATTTCCACACTACGAATTCTCTGCATAATATTTACACCACATATTGCCCTTAGACACGAGATCTCCACTGCTTCCAGCCGTCTCCTTGCTGCAGCATTTACAACCCATGCTGCACACCCATATAAGTGTGTTGGTACCACTGCACTCTCGTACATTCCCTTCTTTGCCTCCATGGATAAGATTTTTGTCTCCACAGATACCTCAATGCACCACTCACCTTTTTCCCTTCATCAATTCTATGGTTAACTTCATCCTTCATAAACCCACCCGCTGACAAGTCAACTTCCAAATATCTGAAAACATTCACTTCTTCCATACTCCCTCCCTCCAATGTGATATCCAATTTTTCTTTATCTAAATTGTTTGATACCCTCATCACCTTACTCTTATCCATTTTTTTAAGTAAGTTTACTAATTTTTATGAGATTATGCTTGTGATATTGCCATAATAGGACATTTTTTCTCATGTTGCATTGTACATTTTTATTTAAAATTTAAAATTGCCTCTCCATTGTAATGTTTACCTATTTATTACCCAGATGTATGAGACAGAGCGGCGCCAGCACCGAGACTTGAAGCACACGTGGCAGCGTGCTAATGACCAGTTCCTAGAGACTCAGAGACTCCATCTTGCTGACATGAGGAGAATGCAGTCTCTCTTGACTGTTGACCAACAGAGAAGATTGGAAGGTAATTTCTAGTTTTTGATCACTGAAAAATTATTATTCATTTGTTTTGTAATTCTTGTCAATTGTTCACTCGATGGTATGCTGACAATTGTGTAGTCAAAACACAAAGGAGTTCGTAGATACTGCATTGTTTGAAAAAATTCAGTGTATCATTATCCCATAATAATACAAAACTGTATCCCCTCAGTCTGGTGTTTTAACACACTATTTTATGTATCAAAATTAATTTTTTTTTTTATTAACACATCAGCCGTTTCCCACCAAGGCAGGGTGGCCCGACAAAGAAAAACTTTCATCATCATTCACTCTATCACTGTCTTGCCAGAGGCGTGCTTACACTACAGCTACAAAACTGAAACATTAACACCCCTCCTTCAGAGTGCCGGCACTGTACTTCCCATCTCCAGGAATCAAGTCCGGCCTGCCGGTTTCCCTGAAACCCTTCATAAATGTTACCTTGCCTACACTCCAACAGCACGTCAAGTCCTAAAAACCATTTGTCTCCATTCGCTCCTATCTAACACGCTCACGCACGCTTGCTGGAAGTCCAAGCCCCTCGCACACAAAACTAGCAGGTGGTGTGGCACTACGACACTTGTATTATTAGATTGTTTTCAGAGTTACGCATTTTAGATGCTCCTCTTTCAGCATCCACACATGAGATGATCTTAGCCTACAGTAGTTGTTTCTTCTCTCAGATATACAGAGGAGCGAGGAAGCAATGGCTCGAACTCCCACTATCTCTCTGACTGACACTCCAGCAGAGACTAGACAGGAAGCTAAGCCATCATTTCCTCACTTGGCATCTCTTTCTCCTGCGTCCAGAAAACGTGGTTCATCTCCCTCCCCGGAAAATGAGGTACGGTCTTTTGGTATTTGAATAATTATTTTTTTAATATTTCTTGTTTTTTTTTTTTGTTTTTTTTGCACATTAGTTGAAGTATTTTAAACCTTCTGATTCTTCTTCCATAACAGATTTTTTTTTTCAATGCACTGGCCGTCTTCCATCAAGGCAGTTCCTTCATGGAAATTAAAACTATTTCTTTCATTTGCAGTATAGTGATTTTTTTTTATTTTATTAACATATCGGCCGTTTCCCACCAAGGCAGGGTGGCCTGAAAAAGAAAAACTTTCATCATTCACTCCATCACTGTCTTGCCAGAGGCATGCTTACTCTACAGTTATAAAACTGCAACATTTAATATCCCTCCTTCAGAGTGCAGGCACTTACTTAGTGTTGAATAATGTACAACTGACCCTTATTAATATCCTATAGACTCTTCAGTCTAAATAAAAGATGTATGCAAATCATAAAATTGTTCTTAGCTGCAAATGTTCTGTCTTTTTGTAACTGCTTTAACCCTTTGATTGTTTCGGTCGTATATGTATATACGTCTTACGAGCCAGTGTTTCGGATGTATATAATACTCACAAATTCTAGCGGCTTCAAATCAAACGGGAGAAAGCTGGTAGGCCCACATATGAGAGAATGGGTCTGTGTGGTCAGTGTGCGTGGTATAAAAAAAATCCTGCAGCACGCACTGCATAATGAGAAAGAATAAACTCCGACCGTTTTTTTGGATTAAAATGCCGACTTTGAGGTGTATTTTCGTATAGTATTTATGGTTGTATTCTCTTTTAAATGGTCTCATGTGATAGAATGGAAAACATATTACTGGAATAGAGATGATTTTGATTAGTTTCATGATGAAAACGATCTTGAAATTGAGCTCAAAGTAGCAGAAATGTTCAATTTTTGCCAATGTTCAAGAGTAAACAAATCACGCCACGCGTCCAATACACATCAACTGGTGAGTCTAATATTCTTTCACAAGTGCACAGATATTATTTATATCATTTTTACAATAATGCAATAGTCTGCATAACAATAAATCTTCTATTTTTGAGTGAATAAAAAATCAAAATAGAAAGCAATGTAATATAAGAGGGGCCTAAAGACGTGACTAATGAACAGATAACATCTTATTTTAGTGCCAGGAATGTCTGCATTGTTTCTTCTGGACCCTATTTTGAAATTGACATCTTTTTTATTTTGCATGAAATTGGCGAAATTGCCAATTTCTGACCACTTTATTGGGTAGTTGAAATCAGTAAATTGGTGTTTTTTTTTGTACTCAATCGATAGAACAAATGGAGTTCTAAAGAAATAGCTATGATTTTGGTCGACTAACAATGGAATTGGTTGAAAATAGGGCTCAAAGTCGGCGAAATCGCCGATGCGTATATATCGCTGCCATCGCTAACTTTGCGAGAACGTAATTCCATAAGTTTTTCATCAAATTTCGTACTTTTAATGTCATTACCATCGGGAAAAGATTCTCTATCATTTCATAAGAAAAAATAATTTTTTTTTTTCCAAAATTTTGCGACATAGAATGACAGTTTCAGAAAGGGGCCTCCGACAGTCAAAGGGTTAAACAAGTGTTGAAGATTGAAGCATCTGGGGTAGTAGCAATCATGGCACAGTATTTGTGCAAGAATGTTGCAGCATCAAATGCTGCAAGAATGGTGTGGCAAGGGTACTGCTCACAACTCATGAGCAGCAAGATCACAACCAATATATTTAAATCTCTTAATTACCAAACTGTTATAGTGTTTTGTGAATAAAATAGTGACCCATGATGTCTGGATATTTATTATAAATACTTATTTTCTGCTTCACTGGGCAAATTTATAATGAAGATAGTATCTTTAATGGGTGTGGTTTAATTTATCACACACATTGCACTCTTAATAGAGTTATGGTATTATTTATAAACTTGCACATATTGTGTTGCCAGGTGTTGCCTCATTTTGTTGTAAACAAACTTGCCCATTATGCAATGTGCTTCAAGCAATCGGCATAACTCTCTCTCCCTTTGTTTTTCCTTTTTCTTCTTTCATTCTAAACCCTAACATTTTGTGTATACATGGGAGGGAGTGAAGCTGTACCACTTATTGATGTGTCACTGCTCACAGTTTTGTCATCATTACTATTTGTCTGATGGCATTGCAACACCTCAAGCATGTTATCTATTTTATCGGAGTCACCAGCATGGTGGACAGGTTTTGTGTGCAAGGGGCTTGGACATAGAGCAGGCATGTGTGAGCATGTTAGATAGGATTAAATGGAGACAAATAGTTTTTGGGACTTGACAAGCTGTTGGATTGTGAGCAGGGTAATATTTTGTGAAGGGATTTCAGGGAAACTGGTTAGCTGGACTTGAATCATGGAGGTGAGAAGTACAATGCCTTCACTCTAAAGGAGGGGTTTGACATATGTATTTGCTGTTTAGAGTGACATCTAAACTGTTGTATCTGTGTTCCTCTGGCAAGACAGTGATAGTGTGAATGATGGTGAAAGTATTTCTTTTTTTGGGTCACCCTGCCTTGGTGAGAGACGGCCAGTGTGTTAAAAAAAATCTATAGTTAGATTTCTGCACAAGTGGGATAAAATTCATGTGCTTAACCCTTGTTCGAGACCTTGTCAGTAACAGCTGAGGGTCACCTAGTGGTAGCAGGGCTTCCTTGCTACTACAGACACACAAAAATTGAATTAATGATGCTCAACTTTCCTATTTCTCTTAACATTGCAAACAAAAATGAAGTCCACTTTTCTTTTCCATTCTCAATTTAACTTCATGAGAGCTTATTCCTGTACAGTCTTATAATCTCTCTTTCCATGTTAGTTACTGTTTTATCACTAGTCAGTCACTTCTCTATTACTTGCAGTCCGGTTAGGTAAATGGACACAGATGCAACTACGTAATGTGACATTTTATTGTGGCAACGTTTTGCTCTCCAGGAGCTTTGTCAAGCTGTTACTAAGCTCCTCCAGAGCAAAATGTTGACACAATAAAAAGGTCACATTAGTTGCATCTGTGTCCATTTATCTAACATTTTGTTGGTTATTCTGCCATTAATACAAATACAAATATTTATTTCTTTGCATAGTATACAATGTGAGATATATATATATATATTTTTTTTTTTTTTTTTTTTATTAACACATCGGCCGATTCCCACCAAGGCAGGGTGGCCCGAAAAAGAAAAACTTTCATCATCATTCACGCCATCACTGTCTTGCCAGAAGGGTGCTTTACACTACAGTTATAAAACTGCAACATTAACACCCCTCCTTCAGAGTGCCGGCACTGTACTTCCCATCTCCAGAACTCAAGTCCGGCCTGCCGGTTTCCCTGAATCCCTTCATAAATGTTACTTTGCTCACACTCCAACAGCACGTCAAGTATTAAAAACCATATGCCTCCATTCACTCCTATCAAATACGCTCACACATGCTTGCTGGAAGTCCAAGCCCCTCGCACACAAAACTTCCTTTACCCCCTCCCTCCAACCTTTCCTAGGCCGACCCCTACCCCGCCTTCCCTCCACTACAGATTTATACACTCTCGAAGTCACTCTGTCTCGTTCCATTCTCTCTACATGTCCAAACCACCTCAACAACCCCTCCTCAGCTCTCTGGACAATCGTTTTGGTAATCCCGCACCTCCTCCTAATTTCCAAACTCCGAATTCTCTGCATTATATTCACACCACACATTGACCTCAGACATGACATCTCCACTGCCTCCAGCCTTCTCCTCGTTGCAACATTCATCACCCATGCTTCACACCCATATAAGAGCGTTGGTATAACTATACTCTCATACATTCCCCTCTTTACTTCCATGGACAAGGTTCTTTGTCTCCACAGACTCCGAAGTGCTCCACTCACCCTTTTCCCCTCGTCAATTCTATGATTCACCTCATCCTTCATAGACCCATCCGCCGACATGTCCACTCCCAAATATCTGAATACATTCACCTCCTCCATACTCTCTCCCTCCAATCTGATATCCAATCTTTCGTCACCTATTCTTTTTGTTATCCTCATCACCTTACTCTTTCCTATATTCACTTTCAATTTTCTTCTTTTACACACCCTACCAAATTCATCCACCAACCTCTGCAGCTTCTCTTCAGAAGCTAAGATATTGTTAAGCACAAAGAAAGCCACTAGCATGCCTGAGCATTTTGGGCAGACTGATCCTAATGATTGCAGACTAGACATCGATCAAGGAGTGGTAAATTTTAATTATGCATTCTTTGAGTTTTTCTAAAAGAGAGGTAGCAAAAAGTTTATAACTAATAAGATTATAATAGAGAGGTAGAGAAAATATTAGAATTAGTATAATTTACAAAATTACTACTTGCTGTCATATCTTCCATTATCCTCCATTCATATGTAAACCATCAGTAATTCTCTTAACCCACTTATCACTAGGGCTCTTGTTAAGGTTACCATTTGTTGCAATATGAAGACCCTTAAATTACATTCACTTGTAAGACGAAGAATGAGTGGAAACATGATCGAGGTATACAAGTGGAAAATGGGTATTAACAAAGGGGATATAAATAAGGTCTTGAGGATATCTCTCCAAGAGAGAACCTGCAATAATGGATTCAAATTAGATAAATTTAGATTTAGAAAGGATATAGGAAAGTATTGGTTTGGAAATAGGGTAGTTGATGAGTGGAACAGTCTGCCTAGTAGGGTTATTGAAGCTAGGACCTTGGGTAGTTTCAAATTTAGGTTGGATAAATTCATGAGTGAGAGGGGTTGGATTTGAGTGGGAATTGCACATGAGTAAATAGAATTATCAAGCTTATTTCTTGGGTAGCATTGAAAATTGGGTTGAGCAAATATTCTGTTAGTGGGATGGATTGTGAAAGACCTGCCTAGTATGGGCCAACAGGCCTGCTGCAGTGTTCCTCCTTTCTTATGTTCTTAGATTTCATCTTGCATTCCCAGTCAAGGAATTTCAGTCAATTTGACTAAAGTTAATCTCTTAGAATTACAGTGGACCCCCGCCTAACGAACAAAATTCATTCCAGAAGCCTGCTCAAGTGCCATTACCGAACGAATTTACTTCCTTAAGAAATAATGTCACGTAGGTTAGTCTATTTCAGACCCCCAAAAATACACTTCCACAAGCACTTACAATATTATACTTGTGAATGAATGGTTCAGAGAACCGACGAGTTGGTAAATTAGACACATATGCAACACTTGGGTATCTTTTATTGAGGAAACGTTTCGCCACACAGTGGCTTCATCAGTCCATACAAAGGAGAATCGTGAAGAACAGGAGGAGTGTGAGGTTGTCAGGCCCTCAATCTTGAGACGATGTTGTCAGTCCATCAATCTTGAATAGAATAACAGCATATGAGCAGAGTGAGCTTATATACTGTAGACAGGAGAGGTGCAGCAGTTGTAGGAGGTGTCACATTTGTTCAATGTGGAAGTAGGTCGTGCCCAAGGAATAGGCAAGCGAAGAAATCCCTGTATTAAGATACCAAGATGTTGCAGTGTCTGACACTGCAACATCTTGGGATTTCTTCGCTTGCCTATTCCTGGGCACGACTCTCCACATTGAACAAATGTGACACCTCCTACAACTGCTGCACTCTCCTGTCTACAGTATATAAGCTCACTCTGCTCATATGCTGTTATTCTATTCAAGTTGATGGACTGCAACATCGTCTCAAGTGAGGGCCTGACAACCTCACACTCTCCTGTTCTTCCGATTCTCCTTGTATGGACTGATGAAGCCACTGTGTGGACGTTTCTCAATAAAAGATACCCAAGTGTTGCATATGTGTCTAATTTACCAATATTATACTTACATAATTGTACGATTTCCGGGGTGTTCGTTAGGTGGGGGGTCCACTGTACTACGTTATCGTGCTTTGTAGCCTTAACAGTTTCGTCCTAGAGTAGTCTCTCTCATGGTCCCCATCCAGGTTTGGGGGATTGTATATCACTTCCTATATATCATTCCCCTCCAAAAAATTCTGCTGTGTGCTTTTTCAGTTATTGAATTATTTCAGATTTACATTGACTCTTTTATTTCATTGCAGATTGACGATGACCGTTCTTCATCCTTGCTTGACCTTGATGAAGAACCTGCTGCCCTACTGCCTGCCGTCTCTCACCTCACTCATGGGTAAACATCATCACTCCTTAGTATTCTGTGGAGAAAGAGCTTAGATCTAGGTGAAATTCCAGAGGCCCTAAAGAGTGCAGACATAGCTCCTTTGCATAAGGGAGGTAGTAGAGCACTAGCTAAAAATTACAGACCAGTAGCCCTCACTTCTCACATCATAAAAATCTTTGAAAGAGTGATGAGACGGCAGATTACAAAGTTCATGGACCAGCACAACCAACATAACCCGAACCAGCATGGCTTTAGAGCGGGTCGATCATGCCTGTCACAGCTGCTGAACCATTATGACAGAATTACGGAGGCATTGGAGGACGACCAAAACGCAGATGTGATTTACACAGATTTTGCAAAGGCGTTTGACAAATGCGATCATGGAGTGATAGCGCACAAAATGAGGGCCATAGGCATTACGGGAAGGTAGGCAGATGGATTTTGAGTTCCTAACACAAAGAACACAAAACGTAGTAGTGAACAGGGCAAGATCCAGCATCAGCGAGGTCAAAGCTCAGTGCCCCAAGGCACTGTCCTGGCACCTCTGCTGTTTCTCATCCTCATATCAGACATAGATAAAAACACCCAGCACACTTTTGTATCATCATTTGCAGATGACACTAAAATAAGCATGAAAGTCGCTACGGTAGAGGACACTGAAAATTACAGGAGGACATAAGCAGGGTCTTCCAATGGGCAGTGGAGAACAACATGACGTTCAATGGTGATAAGTTTCAGCTGCTTAGGTATGGAAAAATGAAGAACTCAAAAGGAACACTATATACAAAACGCAAAGAGGTCACCACATAGAACGAAAGGAACACGTAAAGGACTTGGGAATAATTATGTCTGCTGATCTGTCGTTTAAAGACCATAGCAAGACAAAGATCACAACAGCCAGGAAGATGACGGGGTGGGTATTGAGAACTTTCAAAACAAGGGAAATAATGCCGATGGTGACACTATTCAAATCGCTAGTGCTCCCTCACTTAGAATACTGCTCAGTGCTGACGGCCCGTTCAGGGCAGGAGAAATAGCAGAGCTGGAACAAATCCAGAGATCGTTTACGGCTCACATTGAGCCATTGAAACATCTAAATTATTGGGAACGCCTTCAAGTCTTGAACATGTACTCATTGGAGCGGAGGAGAGAGATACATGATAATATATACATGGAAAGTACTTGAGGGCCTGGTCCCAAATCTGCACACTGCCATAACAACATACTGGAGTGAGAGATATGGGAGAAAGTGTAAAATAAACCCAGTGAGGAGCAGGGGTGCGGTGGGGACAATACGGGAGCACTGTATTAACATCCGGGGTCCCAGACTATTCAACATCTTACCAGAAGATATCCGAAACACGGCTGGAACCAGTGTAGAAGCCTTCAAGAGGAAACTGGACAAATATCTTCACCAGGTGCCAGATCAACCAGGCTGTGATGGATATGTGGGGCAGCGGGCCTCCAGCAGCAACAGCCTGGTTGACCAGGCAAGCACCAGACGAGCCTGGCCCATGGCCGGGCTCAGAGAGTAGATACTCTCGAAACTCTTCAAAGGTATATCAAAGGTATATACCTACCAAAGAATAAATCCAGTCTTTCCTCCCCATCCCCTCCCAACAACTAGGCCTGGTCCACGGGGGCATTGACCCCCAAAACCCCTTCCAGGTATAATCCTGGTATACACTGGCTGTATCCCACTGGTTGTATCCTGTATTAAGGGTTTTGTCATAGTTTCAATCCAGTTTACGTACATGTTCATAAATTTCTCTATTTTCAACACGTCGGCCGTTTCCCACTGAAGCGGGGTGGCCCAAAAGGAAAAACGAAAGTTTCTCCTTTTACATTTAGTAATATATACAGGAGAAGGGGTTACTAGCCCCTTGCTCCCGGCATTTTAGTCGCCTTTTACGACACGCATGGCTTACGGAGGAAGAATTCTGTTCCACATAAGATATTGAGATAAAAGTGGTAGAAACAAATACTATTTAGGAAATTATAAAGTACTCATAAAAGAATATATTAATAGTAACTAAGGAGGGGATATTTACTGGTTTTTATACTGTAGTTCTATAGTCCAGCAGTAGTCAGAAAAAATTGATAGCATCTGTGATGGGCAGCAAGGTACTCTGCCTACTTTAATGTTCTTGGGGCATTGTATTTTATGCTGCTGCTCATGAATCTATCTTATTAGTATAAAATTTGAAGGCATATTAATTTGTCAGGATGACCACAGTATTGTGGATTTTGTGAACCTTAAATTGTTATAAAATGAAAGAAAGTAACTGCATTCCAGGTAGGATGTTTATTGAATGTTATATGTGTGGATTAGACATTACCATGATAATTTTAATTTGAATGTTGTTTAAGGCAAATACTGGTCTTTGTACTAGAAGTCAGTAGGAAAAGGAATGTATGAAGTCTCTAAGGACTATGGTTGGTGAGTGTAATGTCTTGTAGTGTATGAAAGTTACAGTTCCTTGTAGTGTATGATAGTTACAGTTCCTTGTAGTGTGTGATAGTTACAGTTCCTTGTTGAGTACGATAGTTACAGTTCCTTGTTGAGTACGATAGTTACAGTTCCTTGTTGAGTACGATAGTTACAGTTCCTTGTAATATATGATAGTTACAGTTCCTTGTAGTGTACGATAGTTACAGTTCCTTGTAGTGTGTGATAGTTACAGTTCCTTGTAGTGTATGATAGTTACAGCTCCTTGTAGTGTGTGATAGTTACAGCTCCTTGTAGTGTATGATAGTTACAGCTCCTTGTAGTGTATGATAGTTACAATTCCTTGCAATGTATGATAGTTACAGTTCCTTGCAATGTATGATAGTTACAGTTCCTTGTAATGTATGATAGTTACAGTTTCTTGTAGTGTATGATAGTTACAGTTCCTTGTAATGTTTGATAGTTACAGTTCCTTGTAGTGTATGATAGTTACACTTCCTTGTAGAGTACGATAAGTTACAGTTCCTTTTAAAGTATGATAGTTAGTTCCTTGTAGTGTTTCATAGTTACAGTTCCTTGTAATGTATGATAGTTACAGTTCCTTGTAATGTATGATAGTTACAGTTCCTTGTAATGTATGATAGTTACAGTTCCTTGTAGTGTATGATAGTTACAGTTCCTTTTAGTGTATGATAGTTACAGTTCCTTGTAGAGTACGATAGTTACAGTGCCTTGTAGAGTACGATAAGTTACAGTTCCTTTTAGCGTATGATAGTTCCTTGTAGTGTTTCATAGTTACAGTTCCTTGTAGTGTTTCATAGTTACAGTTCCTTGTAGTGTTTCATAGTTACAGCTCCTTGTAGTGTATGATAGTTACAGTTCTTAGTTAAGTTTTAATAAAAACACTATATGATTATCTCTTCTTAGGTAGTAGGTTGGTAGACAGCAACCGCCCAGGGAGGTACTACCGTCCTGCCAAGTGAGTGTAAAACGAAAGCCTGTACACACACAACCCGCACATATAAAAGAGAGGAGCTTACGACGACGTTTCGGCCCGACTTGGACCATTTACAAAGTCACACTAACACACAGAGACAGAGGAAGGGTATTTATAGGCAGGCAGACAGGGGAGGGTACAAGAGAGTGGGGAAATGTAGGAGTAGTGGTAGTAGTGGTAGTAGTAAAGGTAGTAGTAAAGGTAGTAGAGTAGACAGTCATATGGGAAGGAGCACTGCTATGAGGCTAGCGGCCCGCAAGGGGGGTACGAGAGGGAAGAAAAGCGAAAAAATGAAGGAAAATACAAGGCAAAAGAAAGAACAGAAAGAAAGGAAAACCCAAGGAGAAAAAAAGGAGAAGGGGGAAGATAAGACAGGGAAGGAATCAGGTTAAGTCACGGGTGTTCTGAAGTTTAGAGCATTTAACAATGTAATGAGAGAGGAAAGCATCAACAGAGACAAAGCCAGGGCTAAGATTCATACAGGGAAAGTTGTGTATAAGGGAGGATTCAACCAGGCGGCGACTATGAAAGTTAGACGTAGGGTAGACAGTTTTAGCAGAAGACCAATCAATGGGATGACTGTGATCTCTGACATGACAGAAAAGAGCATTATTAGTGTCGGCAAGCCTAACACTATTTTTGTGCTCCCTGAGTCTGTCAGAAAGAGATCGGCCAGTTTCTCCGAAGTACTGAAGAGGACAGGAGGAGCAAGAAATAGAGTAGACACCAGGAGAATCTGTGGAGGTAGGGGAGGTATGAACTAGATTAGTGCGAAGAGTGTTAGTTTGGCGAAAGGTAAGTTTGATGTCTAAGGAACGGAGAGAGTTGCTGAGATTAGAGAGACCAGAGATGTAGGGAAGGCAGAGGACTGGAGAGTTCTCAGGAGTAGAGGGTTTAGGAGAGAAGAAAGTCCGTTTAGCACGAGAGAAAGCAGAGTCTATGAAATGGGAAGGGTAGCCCAGGCGGGAAAAAGAATTATGAAGAGTGGAAATTTCTGCTTCAAGAAACTGAGGATCACAGATGCGGAGAGCACGGAGACAGAGGGAGATAAGAACACTCTTCTTGACAGAGGAGGCATGATAAGAGAAGTAATGAATGTACATGCCACTGTGCATAGGCTTGCGGTACACGGAGAAGGCAAAACCTGTAACTGAACGGTGGACATGAACATCAAGGAAAGGAAGCAAAGAATTAGATTCCCAATCAGCTTTAAACTTAATGGAAGGGCAAGATTATTAAGAGCATCAAGAAAAGGTTGGAAGAGACTTAAGTCATGAGGCCAAAGAGCAAAGATGTCATCTACATAGCGGAGCCAGAGTGAAGGACGTACATCAATAGTGGGAAGAAGAACAGTCTCGAAGTATTCCATATAAAGATTAGCAAGAACAGGAGATAGAGGAGAGCCCATAGCGACACCAAAGGTTTGAGAATAATATTTACCTTGAAAGGAAAAGGAGTTAGAGTCCACGCAAAGTCGGATAAGATCAAGAAAGACATCAGTAGGTATAGGGAGATGAAGTAACCCTTCATTGGCCTTCTCTCCGAGAAAATTAAGGACATCATCCAGAGGGACATTAGTGAAGAGGGACTCGACATCAAGACTAAGCATCTTACAGGTCGAGAGAGAGCGAACACGTTCGATGAAGTCTTGAGAGTGACGAAGGTGGGCAGGAGAAAAAGTACCAAGAAAAGGAGTGAGGGTTTTGGCTAGCCAGGACGCAAGAGAATAAGAGACAGAACCTCTAGAAGATATGATGGGACGTAGAGGAATATCAGGTTTGTGAGTTTTGGGAAGGCCATAGAAATAGGGCAGAGAGGGACAGATGACACGAAAACGATGAACAAGGTTAAAGTCAGAAGGGCAGAGGTCGGAGAGAGTCTTAAGTTTCTTGTTGAAAGTTCTCTTGATACGATCAAGAGGGTTGGAAACGAGAGGAGTGTAGGTACGTGAGTCAGAGAGCAAGACATCGGCTTTATGGAGGTAATCCTCATGATCAAGGATAACAACCGAATTACCTTTATCAGAAGAGAGTATGACAATGTTAGCGTTGGATTTAAGGGCAGAAAGGGCAAGTTGATAACGGCGAGGAAGGTGATGGTTTTTAGAAAACAGGCTATCAAGAGCAGGAAGGAGAGCGCCACGAAAAGTGGATAAATCAGGAAGATTATTATTACGAGAGCGAGACTGACGAAAAGAGTCAAAAGAGCTAATCATATCAATACCAGCGCGAGGGGCAGGTGAAGTGGCAAAGGAAAGACCAAAACCAAGCAGTTCAAGCTCATGTTGGGAGAGTGTGACAGAAGACAGATTAGTAACACAGTCGGTAAGGGAGAATTTAGACCAAGGACTATCTGAGATGAGACGTTGAAGTTTGTTCTGTAGTTTAGAGGAATGCATTTGTGAATTCAGGCGAGCAGTGTCAAAAGCGACGGTAGTGAGAAGGTTACAGAGATCTTGTGGAAGAGAAGCAAAGAGAGCATGTTGACGCTGACGGAGAGTAAAGAAGGCATCTTCAACCTGAGACTTAGTAGAAATAATGAGTTGTTGGAGTAGGAGACGGGCATGATCAGGAAAGGGAGTGCCCAGAGGGTTGGGTTTCAGGAAATGGGAAAAGGAAGGGGGCAGAACCTGCTCAGCAAGACAGTCACGTAGAAAGCGAAGCTGATTCTTACGACGCCTGGTGGCAATAAGAGCAGCCTCATAAGAACGAAAGACGGGTTTAAACGAAGGAAGAACATTAAAAAAGTTAGAAAGAATAAGACGCTTACCTGCGGGGTCCATAAATAACAAAAAAGGCACAATACCGTGACTGGAACAATACACACACAACCCGCACATATAAAAGAGAGGAGCTTACGACGACGTTTCGGCCCGACTTGGACCATTTACAAAGTCACACTAACACACAGAGACAGAGGAAGGGTATTTATAGGCAGGCAGACAGGGGAGGGTACAAGAGAGTGGGGAAATGTAGGAGTAGTGGTAGTAGTGGTAGTAGTAAAGGTAGTAGTAAAGGTAGTAGAGTAGACAGTCATATGGGAAGGAGCACTGCTATGAGGCTAGCGGCCCGCAAGGGGGGTACGAGAGGGGAAAAAAAGCGAAAAATGAAGGAAAATACAAGGCAAAAGAAAGAACAGAAAGAAAGGAAAACCCAAGGAGAAAAAAGGAGAAGGGGGAAGATAAGACAGGGAAGGAATCAGGTTAAGTCACGGGTGTTCTGAAGTTTAGAGCATTTAACAATGTAATGAGAGAGGAAAGCATCAACAGAGACAAAGCCAGGGCTAAGATTCATACAGGGAAAGTTGTGTATAAGGGAGGATTCAACCAGGCGGCGACTATGAAAGTTAGACGTAGGGTAGACAGTTTTAGCAGAAGACCAATCAATGGGATGACTGTGATCTCTGACATGACAGAAAAGAGCATTATTAGTGTCGGCAAGCCTAACACTATTTTTGTGCTCCCTGAGTCTGTCAGAAAGAGATCGGCCAGTTTCTCCGAAGTACTGAAGAGGACAGGAGGAGCAAGAAATAGAGTAGACACCAGGAGAATCTGTGGAGGTCTACCCTACGTCTAACTTTCATAGTCGCCGCCTGGTTGAATCCTCCCTTATACACAACTTTCCCTGTATGAATCTTAGCCCTGGCTTTGTCTCTGTTGATGCTTTCCTCTCTCATTACATTGTTAAATGCTCTAAACTTCAGAACACCCGTGACTTAACCTGATTCCTTCCCTGTCTTATCTTCCCCCTTCTCCTTTTTTCTCCTTGGGTTTTCCTTTCTTTCTGTTCTTTCTTTTGCCTTGTATTTTCCTTCATTTTTTCGCTTTTCTTCCCTCTCGTACCCCCCTTGCGGGCTGCTAGCCTCATAGCAGTGCTCCTTCCCATATGACTGTCTACTCTACTACCTTTACTACTACCTTTACTACTACCACTACTACCACTACTCCTACATTTCCCCACTCTCTTGTACCCTCCCCTGTCTGCCTGCCTATAAATACCCTTCCTCTGTCTCTGTGTGTTAGTGTGACTTTGTAAATGGTCCAAGTCGGGCCGAAACGTCGTCGTAAGCTCCTCTCTTTTATATGTGCGGGTTGTGTGTGTATTGTTCCAGTCACGGTATTGTGCCTTTTTTGTTATTTATTGAAAGCCTGTAATTGTTTTACATGATGGTAGGATTGCTGGTGTCTTTTTTCTGTCTCATAAACATGCAAGATTTCAGGTACGTCTTGCTACTTCTACTTACACTTAGGTCACACTACACATTCATGTACAAGCATATATATACACATCCCTCTGGGTTTTCTTCTATTTTCTTACTAGTTCTTGTGTGTCGTAAGAGGCGACTAAAATGCCGGGAGCAAGGGGCTAGTAACCTCTTCTCCTGTATATACAGTGGTACCTCGGTTAACGATATTTTTTCGTTCCAGAATGCTGTTCAAGTGCCATTACCAAATGAATTTATCCCCATAAGGAATAATGTAAAATAGACTAGTCCTTTTAGACCCCCAAAAATACACTTGCAAAAGCATTTAAAAAAATAAACTTACATAAAAGGGAGAGTTTGGGGACCATCGTTTACCGAGATACCACTGTATTACTAAATTTAAAAGGAGAAACTTTTGTTTTTCCTTTTGGGCCACCTCGCCTCGGTGGGATACGGCCGATTTGTTGAAAGAAGATGATTATCTCTTCGTAATTTCACAGTAACAAAAGAATATGATAGTAAAATAACAAATAACAGCCTAGATTATTCCATTTGAAGATCCTTCTAGAGGGGATACCTTTATGCTGGTGAAGGGTTCTTAATCCAAGGAATAAGTACTGCCTCCTTTACCTGGGATCAAACCTAATTACCTCCAATTCCCCATGTACTCTATGATTTATACGAGTTGAGTGCTTCCCCATTGTGACAAAAAAAATCTAGTTGCAGAGGATATGTGAGAAAGTGCAGTGAAAGTGGATCCAACTCTGTTACTAATGGTTTTACTGTCATCTGCTTATTTATTATTTAGCACTTTCATTCAGTGCTGTATGACCCTTGTGGGTTTAGCAATTAGTTTTGATTGTACAGTGGTCCCTCGGTTTTCGTGCATCTCCAAACTCGAACATTTATGTAAGTGTATTTTCGTAAGTGCTGTTGCAAGTGTATTTTTGGGGGTCTGAAATAGACTAACCTACGTGACATTATTTCTTAAGGAAGTAAATTCTTTCGGCAATGGCACTTGAGCAGCATTCTGGAACGAATTTTCGGCGAAAACCGAGGGACCACTGTAATAATAGTAATAATAATAATAGCATTTTCATTGATAGTGTTAAAAGTATAAAAGTGCTTTAAGAGTAATTTTTGAGGCTCAGAATGAGAAATATTGAAAGTGAATAACTTTATTTAAAAATTTAAAGTGTGAAAAAAAGACTAATTCTTAAATAGGAAGATTAGTGTGGCATTGAAGTAAACAATGAAATTCAGGAATAGGCTTTAGTGGGGTACTTGTGAGTAACGGGCATTAATTCTGTGTGATAGGAGTGAGCAGAGTGACGATCAGAGCAGTGAAGCAGAGACACGCAGCCTCCCACCTGACAGTCTTGCCCCTGACAGTCTTGCTCCTGACGGTGTTGGACCTGATAGTCTGTTGGCAGAACGTTTTAGTCCAGATAAGATGCCCCAGTTAACGCACGATCAGCAGAAAGCTCTAGCAGGTGAGCATTTCACACTGAGGATTATAGTGAACTCTGCAAACCCTTATATGATGTAGCAGTTACATGTTTAGATAATGTGTTTTAAAAATTAAGGAACATCTGGGATGAAACTAGATATGTTCTTAGACTCAAATTAAGTCTCTTTTTTTTTTAAACCATATTGTTCAAGAAGGTTTGGAAATATGTTGCAGTTTTTGAACTGTATTATCAATATGCCTTTGGCAAGACTGATGGAGTGAGTGTTGGTGAAAGTGTTTCTTCTTTTTTAGGTCATCATGCCTTGGTGGGAAACGGCCAATTTAAAAAAAAAAAAAATTTCATTAGGGTAGGGCAAGTCAAAGAATAAAACACATTTGCCATCACTCGTTCAGTAGCTGTCTTACCAGAGATGTACAGACATGACAGCTCAAATGACCCTATAAGGTGCAACATTCCCACCCATCCCTCAGATGTTTATACAGCAATAAACATTCTATACTCTACATAACTGAAAGTTGCTTTATTTTTATAAGTTGTTTTTTTGAGTTAACATAAAAGGGTTGTTGAAATGTAGGGAAATTTCACCTCTCAACTTGGCAGCGGTTTCACCATTAAATTATCATTGTTACATGGTTAATTTCCCCAGACTGGCAGAAAAATAGCAATAAAGCAAATCTTATTGATATAATAATATGCCACACATATGAAATGGATTATGATGAGGAATGTAATGTTTTCTTATAAAGCTGTTTATTCCATAATACTATGTGCACAAGTAGCATATTACGTATTATTTATTTTTCTTCAACACACTGGCCGTATCCTACCGAGGCAGGGTGACCCAAAAAGAAAGAAAATCTCCGAAAAGAAAATACTTTCATCATCATTCAACACATTCACCTCCCTCATACATAATCAGTCTTTGCAGAGTCGCTCAGGTATGACAGTTTAGAAGTCCCTTCAAACTGCCAATATCCCAAACCCCTCCTTTAAATTGCAGGCATTGTACTTCCCATTTCCAGGACTCAAGTCCGGCTAACCGGTTTCCCTGAATCCCTTCACAAAATATTACCCTGCTCACACTCCAACAGCTCATCAGGTCCCAAAAACCATTCGTCTCCATTCACTCCTATCTAACACGCTCACACATGCTTGCTGGAAGTCCAAGCCCCTCGCCCACAAAACCTCCTTTACCCCCTCCAACCTTTTTGAGGACGACTCCTACCCTGCCTTCCTTTCCCAGTCATTCTACAAGTCATTCTACTCTGATCCATTCTCTCTGAATGACCAAACCACCTCAACAACCCCTCTTCAGCCCTCTGACTAATACTTTTAGTGACTCCACACCTAATTTCCACTCTCCGAATTCTCTGCATAATATTTACACCACACATTGCCCTTAGACAGGGCATCTCCACTGCCCCCAGCCGCCTCCTCGCTGCAGTATTTGCAACCTATGCTTCACCCATATAAGAGTGTTTTTACCACTATACTTTCGTACTTTCCCTTCTTTGCCTCCATGGATAATGTTTTTTGTCTCCACAGATGCCTCAACGCACCACTCACCTTTTTTCTTCTTCATCATTTCTATGGTTAACCTCATCCTTCATAAACCCATCCGCTGACAAGTCAACTCCCAAATATATCTGAAAACATTCACTTCTTCCATACTCCATACTCTGTTGGCAAGTCTAACACTTCTATGGGACTCAAGTCTGTCAGAAAGAAAGTGGCAAGTTTCTCCAAAGTATTGAAGAGGACAAGAGGAGTCTACTCTATTTCCTGCTCCTCTTGTCCTCTTCAATACTTTGGAGGAACTTGCTGCTCTCTTTCTGACAGAGTTAAAGAATATGTAATTCTGTTTCAGACATGACGCCAGATTCTGAAGGTATAACCCAGAGTGAGTTTCTTATGTCCCCTGCTGAGGACGATTATATGGCCATCGAGTTTTTGCCAAATTACGGGGTAGGACAGAGTGGGTCACTCGGGGTGATGGGTGGCAGACGGGTGGTCAGCGAGGCAGAGTGGAACCTCTTGAATGAAGAAATTCGTCGTGCCAGATCTCGCATAGGACGATCCTGCCAGTTGTGTGGCACCTATCAGACACAACTACAGAAGGTAGGACATGCTTGTACTATCGGGCATTTTGTGAAAAAAATTGTATGTTATCTACCCAAAACCTAAATAAAAAACGTACTAAATGAACTTAATTAAGTGAAGCCTGGAGAAGTTAGTGTTTGGTGCAGTGTTGTGTGTTTCTTCCAGAGTAAGTGGGTGCAGCTAATACAGCTCTGCTGGCCATTCTAACTTCACTACAGTTTTTTTTTTTTCTTTTTAAAATATGGTAAAAAGTTAAAAAAAAAAAAGTGATCCTACCATGTGTGGAGATGGTTAATGTTAATGTGGTTGTATGTTCACAAACATGCAGGTGGTGGACTTTGTCTTTCCGTACACAACTTTCTATTTTTTTTTCAAAACACCTTTCCTTACACAATTTTCTATTTTTTCAGAACACCCAGACTTTTACTCTATTCCTTTTCTCAACTGCTCCAGCATCACTAGTATTCCAATTTGTGCTATGGTTAATATCCATAGATAAGACAGTGATGAAAAGATTGAAATTTGAGTTATAAGCACAAGGGTGTGGGTGAGTGCTTACATCAGCCAGCCAAGCTTCCAGTATCAACAGTGGCCATTTACACTGAATGTGGTAATGAAAAACAAAATTGTGGTGGCTTCTTGTACAAAAAAGACTAATATATTCTGTATTTTGTAGGTTCAGAGCGAGCATCGGGAAACAGAGAAGCAACGAGCAGAACTAGATAAAGCACTTGCACGGTACAAGGATGATTTAGACAGAGAGGCTTCTTATAGACATGTTATGGAGGAAAAATGGCGAGTCATGGCAGAAGAATACGAGAAGAAAGTAAGTTAATTGTGCCACGTGTGAGTGACGTGTTGCAGTATTTTTCACTTGGATTATTTTATTATAATGAGCATACTGGATTATGACAGAGATGTAGTGTTGGTGTGCCTCTGGCAAAACAGTGATGGAGTGAGTGATGATGAAAGTGTTTCTTCTTTTTTCAGGTCACCCTGCCTCGGTGGGAAGTGGCTGATGTGTTAATAAAAAAAAATAGCGGAACCTCGGTTTTCATATGCCCTAGTTTGTATGTAAAACTATAGTTCTTCTTTTCTTTCTTTCAACAAATCGGCCATTTCCCACCAAGGCGGGGTGGCCCAAAGAGAAAAACAAAAGTTCTCTTTTTAACTTTAGTAATGTATGTATACAGGAGAAGGGGTTACTAGCCCCTTGCTCCTGGCATTTTGGTCTACTCTTACGACACGCATGGCTTACGGAGGAAGAATTCTGTTCCACTTCCCCATGGAGATAAGAGGAAATAAGAACAAGGACTAGTAAGAAAATAGAAGAAAACCCAGAGGGGTGTGTATATATATGCTTGTACATGCATGTGTAGTGTGACCTAAGTGTAAGTAGAAGTAGCAAGACGTACCTGAAATCTTGCATGTTTATGAGAGAAAACAAAGACACCAGCAATCCTACCATCATGTAACACAAATACAGGCTTTCATTTTACACTCACTTGGCAGGACGGTAGTACCTCCCTGGGTGGTTGCTGTCTACCAACCTACTACGTACCTATAAAAACTATAGTTCTTCTCTATAAAATGTATTTTTTGTTAATATTTCCCATAAGAAATAATGTAAATCTAATTAATCCATTCCAGACACACAAAACTACTAACAAAAAATACATACAAAAATCAAGGTTCCACTGTATAGTGCTCTTAGAAATGTATTTATAAGACTGAATTTTTGCAGGTGGCAGGTGTAGCAAGTATAGTTGAATCAGCCTCAGTGAAGCATAATGAGGTGGTAGCAAGATTCAGAGCCTCGGTGACAAATTTACACGATCAGCTGAAAGTACTGACAGAGCGAAGAGAAGCAATTCAGCAAGAACTTACCAGGTTGGTTCTTAAACTGAAAAGTGGGATAATACATTGAAGTCTTAGGTATTCTAGAGCTGTTTTTTTTTTTTTTTTTGTATATTTTGGATGAACAGTTTTGGATGAAACTGAGGTGGAGGCAGTATTGTTGTGAAGGCAGCCACCACATACACAGCTATAAAAGTGGTCAGTGTACCTTGAGGAATACAACAGATAATTAAAATGTTTTGCATTAATAGTGTGATTATGGGAGCATTTGAGAATGTAAAATGGGAAAAAGATGGGTACGCATCTCTGGCAAGACAGTGATAGTGTGAATGATGGTGAAAGCGTTTCTTTTCTGGGTCACCCTGCCTCGGTGGGAGACTGCCAGTATGTTACAAAAAAATATTAATGTTACCTATTTTTTATAGACTGCAGAAGGAAAATGATGACTTGGTTGGTAAACACAGTCAACACTCTCAGCAGCTTCAAAATGAAATGATTAACCTTCCTAACAACATGGAGGTGAGTGACACACACTAGGGTGATTGATGTAAGACTGAGAATGTTTATATCTTGTGTAACTTTTCTAACTTTGAGTATTGTAGTTTGTCAGTGTGATAGGTTTTATTCCCTGAACAGGAACCTGTGGGATACGGCCGGTTTGTTGAAATAAGAAAGAATGGTAGTTCAGATCAGTTGAGATAGGTAGTGCTCTGACTGTGTTCCATCTGACCTAAACTTTTCTTCCTTTCAACACGTCGGCCGTTTCCCACCAAAGGGGGGTGGCCCAAAAGGAAAAACGAAAGTTTCTCCTTTTACATTTAGTAATATATACAGGAGAAGGGGTTACTAGCCCCTTGCTCCCGGCATTTTAGTCGCCTCTTACGACACGCATGGCTTACGGAGGAAGAATTCTGTTAAATGACATCACAGTACAAATCAAATAAAAACTGATATTCTCCCAATGCCTGTTGCCATTTTTCTCTTGTAAAGTTAATTCTGGACAGTGTATGTACATGGACTCATCAAGGAAGCAGGACCAGGAGTGTGAGCAGGGTAACATTTTGTGAAGGGATTCAGGGAAACCAGTTAATTGATTTAGTTGGACTTGAGTCCTGGAAATGGGAAGTACAATGCCTGCACTTTAAAGGAGGGGTCTGAGATAGGGACAGCTGGGAGGGACTTTTCTCAGCTGTCGTATCTGAGCTCCTCTGCAAAGACAGTGATTATGTATGAGTGTGGTGAAAGTGTTGAATGATGATGAAAGTATTTTCTTTTTGGGGATTTTCTTTCTTTTTGGGTCACCCTGCCTCGGTGGGAGACGGCCGACTTGTTGAAAAAAAAAAAAAAATTATAAACCAGTACTTACACAAAATTACTCCCCGAGCAAGGAAAAAATTACAAGTTGCAAGGTCTTCATTGGCTGATAGGAAAAGAGGAGATATGATAACCAACTTTAAAGATTATAAAACTGGAATTTGTCAGGTGAAGCTTTGAGTACTCTGAAAAAATGAACAAGGTTAATCTTAAATGTTTAAATATTGCTAAATGCCACTTGCAGGTTTAATAATTTACATGATAATGATTATAATGTTTTCATGGTGCATTCCAGGAGATGCAACTTCTCTTGCTGAGATATCGTGAAGATATTATTGCTGCCAAGGTCTCCAAGGAGTATCTGGAAGAAACTCTTAAGTCTGAAATACTCTTCCTTAAAGATCAGGCAAGTTTTTGCTAAATATTCGAGAGATGTAATGAAGTGTGTACAGTACTTTTATCAGTCTGTTGGAGTTGCTACTGCTAGATACTAGTTTGAGGGCTAGATATTTTGTCATACAATATCTTTTGAATCTACTGATACAGTAAACCTTTAAGTTAATGGACTTTGGACATGCAGGACAAAATGTACTGGGGGCCACTTGATTCTGGGACGGAAAACAAAGTCTGTTGGTTACAGAATTGTCAGTTATTATGTTCATATCTAAACAGTCTCATCAGTATCCTCCACAGTCACCATCACCAGCTACCTGCTACCCTTATTAGTCCCTTAAATTGAGGTTTTCCTGGTCATTATTCTATAGAAGAGAAAAAATTGAGTGGAATACAAAAGGCTGTCAGAAGGTAAACAGAAGGGAAAATGAATGTCTTCAGAAAACAGTAGTGATGTACAAGCAGTCACTAGAAGAAAAGTTTGCAAGTGTTAGAAAGTGAAGTAGAAAGATGTGTGGATGTTAGGAGTGTCATAGTGCAGTGTGTGACAGGAGGGTTGGTGCATGAGGCAAGACCAATCACACTGTACATGGAATGATGTGAAAACACTGGTAAAGGAGAAAAAATTGGCATATTATACAATTCATTTCTGTAAAAATGATAAATGATGAATTATATAGAAAATACAGCAATGGATGAGGTTTTATCAACAAATGAAAATGATGGGGAAAGTGTTTTTTTTTTTTTGGGTCACCTTGCCTCGGTGGGAGACGGCCAGTGTGTTAAAAAAGGAAAAGGTCATTTTTTTTTTTTCAACAAGTCGGCTGTCTCCTACCGAGGCAGGGTGACCCAAAAAGAAAGAAAATCCCCAAAAAGAAAATACTTTCATTATCATTCAACACCTTCACCTCACTCATACATAATCACTGTCTTTGCAGAGGCACTCAGATATGACAGTTTAGAATAGTCCCTCCAAACTGTCAATATCCCAGACCCCTCCTTTAAAGTGCAGGCATTGTACTTCCCATTTCCAAGACTCAAGTCCGGCTAAATCTATAATAACCGGTTTCCCTGAATCCCTTCTCTAAATATTACCCTTCTCACACTCCAACAGCTCGTCAGATCCCAAAAACCATTCATCTCCATTCACTCTTATCTAACATGCTCACACACGCTTGCTGAAAGTCCAAGCCCCTCCCACAAAACCTCCTTTACCCCATCCCACCAACCTTTTCGAGGACGACCCCTAATTCCTTCCCCTACAGATTTATACGCTCTCCAAGTTATTCTACTTTGATCCATTCTCTCTAAATAACCAAACCACCTCAACCCCTCTTCAGCCCTCTTACTAATACTTTTAGTAACTCCACACCTCCTTCTAATTTCCACACTCCAAATTCTCTGCATAATATTTACACCACACATTGCCCTTAGACAGGACATCTCCACTGCCTCCAGTTGCTTCCTCACTGCAGCATTTACAACCCAAGCTTCACACCCATATAAGTGTTGGTACCATTATACTTTCATACATTTCCTTCTTTGCCTCTATAGATAACATTTTTTGTCTCCACAGATACCTCAGATAACCCAGGGCAAAACAAGAGTTTTAGATGTTTTAGTTGTGTAGAAAGAACAGACACAATAGGTTGATGGAGGGTATATAGATCTGGTGTGGATAAAAGATTTGAAAAAATAATGAGAGGTATACAAGTGTTGTCGGGTGTTGGCAAGAGGTGTGGGATTGAAAGATAAAGAATCTAACACAAAGTGGGAGTTGTCACAGTTGCTATTTGCTGATGACACTGTGCTTTTGGGAGATTCTGAAGAGAAGTTGCAGAGTTTGGTGGATGAGTTTGATAGGGTATGTAAAAGAAGAAAATTAAAAGTGAATAGTATAGGAAAGAGTAAGGTGATGAGGATAACAAAAAAATTAGGTAACAAAAGATTGGATATCAGATTGGAGGGAGAGAGTATGGAGGAGGTGAATGTCAGATATTTAGGAGTGGACGTGTCAGCAAATGGGTCTATGAAAGATGAGGTGAATCATAGAATTGACGAGGGGAAAAAGGTGAGTGGTGCACCGAGGAGTCTGTGGAGACGAAGAACTTTATCCATGGAAGCAAACGGGAACATATGTGAGTATACTTATACCAACGCTCTTATATGGGTGCGAAGCATGGGTGGTGAATGTTGCAACAAGGCTGGAGGCAGTGGAGATATCATGTCTGAGGGCAGTGTGTGGTGTGAATATAATGCAGAGAACTCGTAGTTTGGAAATTAGGAGAAAATGCGGGATTACCAAAACTATTATCCAGAGGGCTGAGGAGGGGTTGTTGAGAGGCTGGAACAAAATAGAATAACTTTGAGAGTGTATAAATCTGTAGTGGAGGGAAGGCGGGGTAGAGGTTGGCCTAGGAAAGGTTGGAGGGAGGGTAAAGGAGGTTTTGTGTGCGAGGGGCTTGGACTTCCAGCAAGCATGCGTGAGTGTGTTAGATAGGAGCAAATGGAGACAAATGGTTTTTAGGAATTGATGTGCTGTTGGAGTGTGAGCTGGGTAATATTTACGAAGGGATTCAGGGAAACCGGCAGGCTGGACTTGAGTCCTGGAGATGGAAAGTACAGTGCACTCTGAGGGAGGGGTGTTAATGTTGCAGTTTTATAATTGTAGTGTAATCACGCCTCTGGCAAGACAGTGATGGAGTGAATGATGGAGAAAGTTTTTCTTTTTCGGGCCACCCTGCCTTGGTGGGAAACAGCCAATGTGTTAATAAAAAATAAATAATACTGAGTAAAGTTTTTAGCACCCAACAGTCTTTTATGAACAGCTTGTATTAAGAGCTGAGGCAAGTGACCCATGGGAGTTGAGATTCTGTTAGCCAGATCAAGGTAATATCTGTGAATAGAGTTAGGAAAACTGACTAGCATGTAAATTTTGGTGTTTATCAAGTACAGGGCTTAATTAAACTCTGAATGTTGTGTGATGATCTTGTAGACTGTGATATCTGTGACCTTGAAATGCAGCTAGGGATATTCTTCAGTGAGTCACCCTGTTTAGCAGATAAATGGCTGATGCTTAACAGAAAAGAAGAGAAAGAGATAAAGAATGAATGAATGACTTCACCCATAAGGATATGAAACTGAGTGAAGGGCCAAGTATCTTACTGAGAATGACAGAGTACTTCATTAATAGTGCCTTGGTTGCTAAATATATAATGCTGAAGTTCTAGTAGCCAGCAGATGTGATCCTCAGCTTCATCTCATTGGTGATGCTAATTTTAAAGTCCGTTTAGTATTTTTACTAATGTCAAAATTTGTACACTAAATGGGAAATTATTAATTTTACCAGTTGAAGTTTTTATTCCAGGTTTTAGCAGAGCAACATGAAAAAAACACAATAGAAGACCGCCTGTCTTCAGAAATTGACCAATTAAGGTAGGCCTTCAGACTATTGTCTTACCTTAACTGCCGACAACATTCAGATATTTAAATTAGTGCTGTGATTGTAATGTGAGGATTAAGATCTTGTTTTTTTTTTTAGGGACAAGAAGAATATTTACTATAAGATGAAATTGATAAATTTTCATTGATGAGAGGAATAGGTTGATTAGTGTAGGAAAACTGTGTGATGGTATTTGTATAGTGGGGCCCTTTGAAAGATGTGGACAATAAGAGTTGCACAGTGGATGCTTAGTATTGTCTGATAAAAAAGTACATAGATGGGTTGATGCATGGTATATTTGAAAGATTAATAGATGAAATGTATACCATGATGTTGAAACATGAAAGACTTATGGTAAAGATTATGTATGGCTGATAACCATTGTGATAGATTAATACAAGAGAAACTATTAGATGATGCTGGGATAATGGAGCCTTCAAGTCTGTTATGAAAACTTTATAAGACTGTATAATACTATTTCAAGAGCTGGGTTGTTAAAATAGTTCTAGTCTTTCATTTTTATATTTTATAAAAGGCTGTATGTAATTAGTTTGGAAATGTAGTTAGTAGGTATGCACAGACATAATTAAAAATAGATTAAAAGTTATGATGTAAACAATATAAAAATACTGTCGTAATAACAATAATAAGAAGCATAAGAATAAGAGGATGACGAAAACAAAGTCTTAGTCTAAACGAAGACTAAATGGAAGATGAAAACTTAGTCATAGTCTAAGGCGAAGTGATGAAAAGACTAAGACAGAAATTCAAACTAAGGATAAAACTTTATTTTATGACACATCACCCACAGTGAGCTTTGTTATGTACTTGATAAGATAAGGTTTACCACTTCTTAATTTATGTCATTGTCGTCTACTACTACTACTAATAATAATAATCAGCTCATCCATAAGAAAATATACTACATCTTTCACTGGGTCAGGCTGGATTTCTGATAATGACAAGGCAAAGTGAAATTAATAGTTTATATTGCAACAGTTGCAACTTGAATTTGTACAGAGCCTTGGAATTAAGTCCTTTATTCCAAGATGATATGTAAGACAGCCAAACCAAAACTTCACATTTTATATTCAATATTTTGAATTCTGTAATTGTTTTACATGATGGTAGGATTGCTGGTGTCTTTTATCTGTCTCATAAACTTGCAAGATTTCAGGTATGTCTTGTTACTTCTACTTACACTTAGGTCACACTACACATTCATGTACAAGCATATATATACACACCCCTCTGGGTTTTCTTCTATTTTTTTACTAGTTCTTGTTCTTATTTCCTCTTATCTCCATGGGGAAGTGGAACAGAAGTCTTCCTCCATAAGCCATGCGTGTCGTAAGAGTTGACTAACATGCTGGGAGCAAGGGGCTAGTAACCCCTTCTGTATACATTACTAAAGTTAAAAAGAGAAACTTTTGTTTTTCTCTTTGGGCCACCCCGCCTTGGTGGGAAACGGCCCATTTGTTGAAAGAAGAAGAAGAATTTTGAATTCTGTGTGGTATTGAAATATTAGTTAATGTTATTTATTCTTTACCATCTCATTATTTAGTTATTTTCAAACTAGCAACCGTTACGTGGGTTGTTTGTTGCATTTATGTAAATATGGAAATATTTTAAGATTTTCTTCTGTAGCAAGAGTAAGCAACATTGTATGAAGATTGGTTGCAGTGCACGAGAGAAATACAGTGGACCCCCGGATTTCGTCATTAATTCGTTCCAGAATGTTGTTCAAGTGCCGTTACCGAACGAATTTGTTCCCATAAGGAATAATGTAAATTAGATTAGTCCTTTTAGACCCCCAAAAATACACTTACAAAAGCACTTACAAAAATACACTTACATAATTGTTCGAGTTTGGAACAGTACGAAATCTGGGGGTCCACTGTATTTATATAATTTTGTTCTATATCTATTAATAGAGAAAAGGTTGGTCTACTGGAGAGCCTAGAAAGCCAAATGAAGATGGAACGGAGAAGTAGAGCCGAGATTGATGCTCAGCTGAAGGAGTTGGAAAACAGACAGTCTGAGGCCCAACTTAAAAACCAGCAGATTATATCCGCCCTCAAAACCCAAGTGGCAGAGCAGACACAGGCCAGGGTTTGTTATACAAAATATTACTATTTCCTTTGACTAGTCATATTCCTCAATGTTCAGTATATTTAGTACTAGCTACTAGGTACCCCAATCATCTTCTTGACACCAATTTCATAGGAGTATTATCTGAAAGTTTACATGGTAATCTTGGTAGTTAAAGGCTACCAAAGATGCAAAGCATTTTTGTTATTTGATTTAAAATAAATTTTGTTTAGTTAAGAATTTTGCTTGCTCATGGAAAATGAAAATAGTATAGATTACTCAGTGGTGATGTTACATTGTCTAAAATGGGTTCTAAACAGAGCATCAAATTGCATTTTCAACTAGTACACATTTCATTACTTGAGTCCTGGAGGTGGGAAGTACAGAGCCTGCACTGTAAATGAGGGGTTTGGGATATTTGCTGTTTAGATGAACATCTAAACTTGCATCTGTGCACCTCTGGCAAGACAGTGATAGTGTGAACAATGGTAAAAGTGTTTCTTTTTCGGGTCACCTTTCCTCAGTGGGAAGGCCAACATGTTAAAAAAATATGAAAGTATTACCTATATTATGTACATATATATGATGTACATATATATGATCCAGGACTTGAGTCCTGGAAATGGGAAGTACACTGCCTACACTTTAAAAGAGGGGTTTGGGATATTGGCAGTTTGGAGGGACTTCTAAACTGACGTATCTGAGCGCCTCTGCAAAGACAGTGATTATGTACGAGTGATGGTGAAAGTGTTGAATGATGATGAAAGTTTTTTTTCTTTCTTTTTGGGTCACCCTGTCTCGGTGGGAAACGGCCAGTGTGTTAAAAAAAAAAAATGTGATGCAAGCTTGCAGAAGGATCATGAAAAATTTTGCAAGTGTAAAAGACTTAGTATAAGTAAGAGTTGTTTCATGTTATAAGGGATCACATGAAGCGGTAATGTTTGTGAAGATTTGTCCAATATCAGATACCTTACATGACACCTTAAATTGTGTTGGACAGGCTAGACTGGAGGCTGAAGTGGTGGAGCTGCGAGGAAGGGTATCAACTCTCCAGCATGACCTGGACACATCTGAAGCAGTGCAGCGGGATTTTGTCCGCTTGTCACAATCATTGCAAGTCCAGCTGGAGAAAATAAGGCAGTCAGAGAAAGAGGCAAGTGTTCCTCTAACTCATTTACATTAAATTCTTGTGCATTGCTAGGTTCATTATGAAACATTTTTTTATATTGTTGAGATTATAAATAATTTATTATTTATTATCTGCTTATTTTTTGCTGGTCATGTTTGCGTATACAGTGGACCCCCGAGTAACGAACACCCCGGAAATCGTACAATTATGTAAGTTTAATATTGTAAGTGCTTTTGTAAGTGTATTTTTGGGGGTCTGAAATGGACTAACCTACTTGACATTATTTCTTAAGGGAGTAAATTCGTTCGGTAATGGCACTTGAGCAGGATTTTGGAATGAATTTTGTTCGTTACTCGGGGGTCCACTGTATCACATTACCTCAATAGGAGGCAGCCATCCAATTCTGAGAGACTATGGTAGATCAAGGCAATTATTCTGGCACTACCCTACTTAGTTTTTGTGGCAGTGGTACTCACTTGAGATTCTAACAAGCAAGGTATTTTTGTTTTTACATAGACTGACATTTCATTTTTAATTTGGTTTTCAGGTACGTTGGCAACACGAAGAGGACCAGGAAGAGTGCAATAGTTGTAAGCAGCGGTTTTCTGCTGTGGGCCGGAGAAAGGTAAAACTTCAAGGGTCGTTTATAATACTTGCGTTAAGAGGTGTAATAGGTAGGGTGTAATTTGTTACTGATTCTGTGACATCTCAACTTTCTGAACAACAAGACCAAAAAAGTATCTTTCTCTGGTCACTGTACAAAATCATGCCCATACATGTTATAGCATACAGACTTTGTTAAAAGGTATCTAAGTCACATTTTGCTACAAAAAATTTAGATACTTTTAATCTTGTTTGAAGAATTTTTGATGAATCAGTAAATTCCTTTATTACTTTATTCTTTGTGTAGTTAATGTTGTATATCTGTATGATCATTAGAGTGGTTTTTAGTCTAACTCTTCCTTTAGTTAGTACTGTATGTGAAATTAGTTTTGTACAGCAATATATTTATAAAATTTATCAATTTTTTTTATTAATGATATAGTACACTTGTTTATGGCAGTTATTGTTTTTCTAATTTTCATTACTTTTTTTTTCCAGCATCACTGTCGTCATTGTGGGAAAATCTTCTGTGTTGAATGTGTAAGCAAAACCGTGCCAAGTGGACCTCATCGTCGTCTTGCTAGAGTGTGTGACGTCTGCCACACACTTCTGGTGCAAGATGCCACTCCTTACTTTAGTTCCGACCCTCCTCATTCACCAGACTGACCTGCTAAGCCCTCAGTCACTTCACACTTACCAGATGCAGTAGGCTGATGTATTGTGTTACTTCCCATATCTCTCGTCATGCAAGAACACTACACTACACTACATTACACACAACACCACTATACTTCTTTCTTTATTTCCTGTTCCATGTGTACCTCTTCAATATTAAAGTGCCATACTGGTGTGGTGTAATTAATCCATGCCTTCGCTCTGCTGCTAAATTCTTTAGACTTTCTTCATATATTGTTATAATTTGAATTGTTTCCCTAGTTAATCATGTAATACCCAGTCATTTTTGTATAATAAACAGGCTAATTACAATGACCTGAGTTTAACAATGAAATTTGTACTTTTGCCCAAGAATGAAAATTGTTTGTTATCTAATATTTTGATTAATCTGGAAAAAAAAAAAAAAAATTTTTATTATTGCACAGGGTGTCATAAGAGGTAGACAGGAAATTCTTGGTAGCTTTAAATATCACTCAAAGTGTTGGCAGACATCAGTTTTGTTAGTCTGTTTACATAACAAAACATGGTCAAAGTTTTAAGCTTCCCTTGTGTAAACTTTCCCCATGTACCTAGTCTCTTCTCTGCCTTATAATATATCACTCTGATGCCCTTTACTGAATACTGTATTACTAAACATTCCCTTCCAAAACAGAGTGAGACTTTGTGTAAGGGCGAGTCCTCACAAATTATGCAATATTTCTTAGAATGACCTTCATTTTGTCTAACATGGACTAATTGATCATTCCAGTGATTTCTAGCCCTTCACTTCAGAATGTATGTACATAGATTGACTAGACCTTTGTATAAAATTTAGCAAACTGATCAGCAATTGGCACTCCATTTTCCTATCATGTTGATAGATGGATGGTAAGCTGTAATGGATTTAAATTGTTTCATAATGGGTTGGTCACCCTGCATGAAGGTGCGATCAATGTGTACAAAGTGTATATTTCCCCGATTTCAGGCGTTGGGGCTGCAAAGTTGGTTTTATTGTACCGTTTCCCTCTGATATTTATGACATCCTAATGGTCCTTCCCATTATATATTTTATGCTAAATATTTACCTTTATAAAGTGGAAAGTTTTATATGGTTGTCGAGTGCTTTAGCTTAAAAAAAAAGCTTATTGTTATTGGTGCATCTGTCCTGAAGTGTTTCAGGAAGGTTAGCAGCAACTATTGTGACATCTAATGTCTTTATAAATTAAAGGAAGCATGCTAGGCAAGGGTAAGAGTGTGTATAGTGTGCAAGGCTACAGATGAAAAGATCTCACTTTTTTAAAACTTATCTTTTATGTCTTCTCTTGTCTTTTAAGGTCTTTTTCCCGCCTCCATTTCATTAAATAATAGGTGCTCTAGATGGCAATATGGTCACAGATAATATTCTTCACATTATTTCAACAAAAGACTTTGTTAGTCACTTTTTTCCAAGTCTGCTAATATGTATCAGATGGATTGCAAATATTTTATTTCTTTATGTAAATATTCAGTTTTCTGTCAGTTTGTCCACCTGCGTTTTTTTGGTTGCCATGATAACTAGTGTGATTAAGGAGAGCTTTTCAGGAAGTGTTATGAGATGATAGAATCAAAGATGATGTTTCAAGATAAAACTGTGATTTCCTCTTGACTTTTGTATTTAATGGGACTAAAACAATTAATAGACATAAATTTTCAGTGTTAACGAGTGGAGAATGTGACCAAAGGTGAGGTAGCTCAGTGCAGAGACAAAATAAACTTGTCTAATAGAGCAAATCAGCTTTAACAGAATTAGAGAACTGGCAATATCAAAAATTTATTATAAATTTATTGGTATTATCATACCTAGGTAACAGATGAGGTATTGCTGGAAGAGTACATCATCCCTTTGTACAGTTTATTCAATTTTAGATCCTCATAAATTTGGACTAAAAACTTCTCATGTAATAGATTCAATAAACGTGTTTTAAGGAAAATTTATAAAAGATACTATACTGTACTTGTAATAATTTAAAAAAAAAGTTTTTGCAGTATTATACTGTAGTTTATATATAGTACTACTTACATTGGTTATGATGTAAATTCTTATGATACTTGTAATTTAAAAATATATGTGATGTAAAGATTAGCCTGTTCTATAATAAATACTGTAAAGAATAATTTATGATAAGCCGTGTTTTGATTCTATTATCCTAGTTTCAACTACTTTAGATTATTATTATTATAATCAAGGGGAAAGCGCTAAACCCGTAGGATTATACAGTGCCTCTGGGGAGATGTGGAAGGTATTCAGGCTTAATTTGGGGAACTGGAGCACAGATCCAATTCCCTAGATCAAGCGCCCCTCATCAGCATCAAGGAACCTTCCTTGAGGGGAGCTCCTTTAGAATGTTGGTTTTGATGATCAGTGAGGTAGTTTCGTTCATTAATCATATTTTAAGTTTGTGGCATTTGTTCAAGCCTGTCATTTTGGAATAAGCTAATTCTGAAATTTGTAGTTCAATGAATTTTTCTGGTGGCAAACATTTTCTCCTTCACATTTAGAGGAAATGATGAAGATAGAAAAAATATTTGAAGGGTGTTTAATATAGTGGTTTGCAAAAATTAATTCTCTGTGGGCTGCCACCTTTTTAGGATGGTGTAAATGAGGCTTCCATAGATACATATTGCACTAGCTGGGGTTTCCTGTCCTCGTGTAGCTGCAGAGACTATAATTCTTCAGGGAAGCTGGCCCCCTCTAATCTGGTATTGAAGGCATTAATAAAACTTAAGGCATTATGCTGGGCTTTCGTGTTCTTCCCTTCCTTGACCCCCACTGACTCTACCCTTTCACACCCCTGTCCCCCACTCCCACCTACCCTTATTCACCATTGTCCCCCACTCCCACCTACCCTTATTCACCATCGTCCCCCACTCCCACCTACCCTTATTCACCATCGTCCCTCACTCCCTCCTACCCTTATTCACCATCATCCCCCACTCCCACCTACCCTTATTCACCATCGTCCCTCACTCCCTCCTATCCTTATTCACCATCGTCCCTCACTCCCACCTACCCTTATTCACCATTGTCACTCACTCCCACCTACCCTTATTCACCATTGTCCCCCACTCCCACCTACCCTTATTCACCATTGTCCCTCACTCCCTCCTACCCTTATTCACCATCGTCCCCCACTCACACCTACCCTTATTCACCATCGTCCCTCTCCCACTTACCCTTATTCACCATTGTCACTCACTCCCACCTACCCTTATTCACCATTGTCCCCCACTCCCACCTACCCTTATTCACCATTGTCCCCCACTCCCTCCTACCCTTATTCACCATTGTCCCCCACTCCCTCCTACCCTTATTCACCATCGTCCCTCACTCCCTCCTACCCTTGTTCACCATCGTCCCTCACTCCCTCCTACCCTTGTTCACCATCGTCCCTCACTCCCTCCTACCTTTATTCACCATCGTCCCTCACTCCCTCCTACCCTTGTTCACCATTGTCCCTCACTCCCTCCTACCCTTATTCACCATCGTCCCTCACTCCCTCATACCCTTGTTCACCATCTTCCCTCACTCCCTCCTACCCTTGTTCACCATCGTCCCTCACTCCCTCCTACGCCTTGCACACCTTCCCTGCAGCTTTGTATGACCCTTATGCTTACCCTGATTATATAAATATTTTGTTGTGTTCTAACACGGCTCAATGGAAATACTGGAACTGGAAATACCAGGATTGGAAATATGAGGGTCAGCCATGGTCATCTCACGGATGATCAGCCTGCTCCACTGAGATGCCAGGTCACACTCTCAAAACATACGTTGAATATATGCTGATGCACTGGTCTGGAGCTTTACGACTCGCTTACCATGGATTCTAACCCTATCCGTACCATGATATGTTAAACTGTATTATCCTAATGGGATTGGCCTTCAGTTTTGATTATAAAAATAATGCTAAATATGTTCCTTGTTATTAGTTAATTTTTCATGTTCTCTTGACTGAGCTTTGTACTGCATGTTGTACCACTTTAACACATTGTACCTCATGGTGTACAATATTTTGTAGTACATGCTGTATGACATACCACCTAGCATCACACCTTTTTTTTTTTTTTTTTTTTTTCAACAAGTCGGCCGTCTCCCACCGAGGCAGGGTGACCCAAAAAGAAAGAAAATCCCCAAAAAGAAAAAACTTTCATCATCATTCAACACTTTCACCACACTCATACATAATCACTGTCTTTGCAGAGGAGCTCAGATACTACAGCTGAGAAAAGTCCCTCCCAGCTGTCACTATCTCAGACCCCTCCTTTAAAGTGCAGGCATTGTACTTCCCATTTCCAGGACTCAAGTCCAACTAAATCAATTAACTGGTTTCCCTGAATCCCTTCACACAATGTTACCCTGCTCACACTCCAACAGATCGTCATGTCCCAAAACCATTCGTCTCCATTCACTCCTATCTAACACGCTCACACATGCTTGCTGGAAGTCCAAGCCCCGCCCACAAAACCTCCTTTACCCCTTCCTCTCAACCTTTCTAGGACGACCCCTACCCCGCCTTCCTTCCCTACAGATTTATACGTCTCCAAGTCATTCTACTTTGATCCATTCTCTCTAAATGACCAAACCACCTCAACAACCCCTCTTCAGCCCTCTGACAAATACTTTTAGTAACTCCACACCTTCTCCTAATTTCCACTTTCCCGAATTTTCTGCATAATATTTACACCACACATTGCCCTTAGACAGGACATCTCCACTGCCTCCAGCCTCCTCCTCGCTGCAGCATTTGCAACCCATGCTTCACACCCATATAAGAGTGTTGGTACCACAATACTTTCGTACATTCCCTTCTTTGCCTCCATGGATAACGTTTTTGTCTCCACAGATACCTCAATGCACCACTCACCTTTTTTCCTTCATCAATTCTATGGTTAACCTCATCCTTCATAAACCCATCTGCTGACACATCAACTCCCAAATATCTGAAAACATTTACTTCTTCCATAATCCCTCTCTCCAATGTGATATCCAATTTTTCTTTATTTAAATCGTTTGATACCCTCATCACCTTACTCTTATCTATGTTCACTTTTAACTTTCTACCTTTACACACTCTCCCAAACTCGTCCACTAACCCTTTTGCAACTTTTCTTTAGAATCTCCCATAAGCACAGTATCATCAGCAAAAAGTAACTGTGTCAACTCCCATTTTGCATTTAATTCTCCATAATTTAATCCCACCCCTCTCCCCAACACCCTAGCATTTACTTCTTTTACAACCCCATCTATAAATATATTAAACAACCATGGTGACATTACACAACCCTGTCTAAGACCTACTTTTACCGGGAAGTAATCTCCTCTCTCCTACACACCCTAACCTGAGCCTCACTATCCTCATAAAAACTCTTTACAGCCTTCAGTAACTTACTACCTATTCCATACACTTGCAACATTGCTCCCTATCCACTCTATCATATGCCTTTTCTAAATCCATAAATGCAATAAAAACTTCTCTACCTTTATCTAAATACTGTTCACATATATGCTTCACTGTAAACACTTGATCTACACATCCCCTACCCACTCTAAAGCCTCCTTGCTCATCTGCAATCCTACTCTCTGTCTTACCTCTAATTCTTTCAATAATAACCCTGCCATACACTTTACCTGGTATACTCAGTAAACTTATTCCCCTATAATTTTTACACTCTCTTTTATCCCCTTCCCTTTATATAAAGGAACTATACATGCTCGCTGCCAATCCCTAGGTACCTTCCCCTCTTTCATACATTTATTAAACAAAAATACCAACCACTCCAGCACTATATCCCCCCCTGCTTTTAACATTTCTGTCATGATTCCGTCAATTCCAGCTGCTTTACCCCCTTTCATTCTACGTAATGCCTCACGCACCTCCCCCACACTCACATCCTGCTCTTCTTCACTCCTAAACGATGTTGTACCTCCCTGGCCAGTACATGAAATTATCGCCTCCCTCTTTTCATCGACATTTAAAAGTTCCTCACACCATACTATGCACTATTTTGTACCAGAACCGCATTATACCTTGTGCCGCATGGTGCACCAACACTGCCATGTACCAGATGTGCCGTAATTAGTATCACCTGTCATATGCTACACCATACTTTTTAAACATGTAATACATGCTATACCACACCATGCATCACATACTGCACTGTACTTGCACCACATAATTCTGTACCGCACAACCCATTGTACCACACCATGTACTACATGCACCTCACACATACTACCACTCCATATGATGTACTGCATGTGTCACACCGTGTATTATATTTTGCATACCATGTACCACAACATAACCCACATATACTACCACTCTGCATGCTGTACTGCACTATGTACCACACCATGTACCACTGTACCACACACCATGTACCACACTACCACACCATGTATCACCTTGTACCACACAGTACCACACACTTCATATACCACATTGGACCACACCACACCATATACCATACTTTACCACACGCCACACCATGTACCACACACTACACCTTGTACCACACCAGGTATCACACACCACACCTTGTACCACACCATGTACCATATCTTGTACCACACCATGTATCATATCTTGTACCACACCATGTATCATATCTTGTACCACACCATGTACCACTGTACCACACACCACACCATGTACCACTGTACCACACACCACACCATGTACCACTGTACCACACACCACACCATGTACCACTGTACCACACACCACACCATGTACCACTGTACCACACACCACACCATGTACCACTGTACCACACACCACACCATGTACCACTGTACCACACACCACACCATGTACCACTGTACCACACACCACACCATGTACCACTGTACCACACCATGTACCACTGTACCACACCATGTACCACTGTACCACACCATGTACCACTGTACCACACCATGTACCACTGTACCACACACCACACCATGTACCACTGTACCACACACCACACCATGTACCACTGTACCACACCATGTACCACTGTACCACATACCATGTACCACTGTACCACACACCACACCATGTACCACTGTACCACACACCACACCATGTACCACACACCACACCATGTACCACTGTACCACACCATGTACCACTGTACCACACCATGTACCACACACCACACCATGTACCACACACCACACCATGTACCACACACCACACTGTACCATGTACCATGTACCAAACACCACACTACCATGTACCAAACACCACACTGTACCATGTACCACACTACCATGTACCACACCACACTGTAACATGTACCACACACCACACCACGTACCACACTGTACCAGTGTACCATGTACCACACTGTACCATGTACCACACACCACACCATGTACCACAACAGTGGAGGTGGGGACAGTCACTCACCTTGGAGATTTGATCAAGCAACAAGTAGTGATCCCAACTAGACTAACGGTAACCTCCACCCTCAGTATTTCTGCTGGTTTGGCGAACTTACCATCAGCAATTTGCAATTAATACGGACATTAGGGAAAGTTATGTAGCATCATTGACAAAGAAAGGAGTAATTCATATTTTTTTGAGGGGGAAGGCTAGAAGTATGTTTGTCTCTGAGGTGAAAGTGGAAATGGCAACCTCTGCTATTTTAGAAATTTCTAGCCAGCCACTTTTCGCGCTATAATGTAGCAAGCAAAGTGGCTGTTGAAACGAGTGGAGGGATTTAATTATCGTGACAACGAAGGCAAGAGCGTGACAAGTGTATATGAGAATGTTTTTGAGTTTGTATAATTCATGTAGTACGAGAGTTTGGGTGAATATGAGGCAACAATGACATCATTATGGCAGTACGACTTGTGGGCATCGTCAGTGTTGTTTTGGAGGTGAGAGAGGGAGGAGTGACAATCGCTGCTGCTGCTCTTTCCTTCTGTACCACCTGTTATAGTCTTGGTTGATTGTGCAGTTGCGTGAGGGAGTAACGTTGCAGGTGACGGTACTAGTAAAGGTGAGTAGTCAAGCATGGCTGTGACTGCTGCAACATGCTCATAACACCACGTTTTAAACTCTTGAAGCTTTCACCATCCATACACCTTGAGGAAGAATGGTGAAGTATTGTTGTTTTTTGGTGATGGTGAGACCTAGGGTCTCTGTTCTGCTGTTCTTCTACAGTGATGATGGTGAGGCCTAGGGTCTCTGTGATGATGGTGGTGGTGGTGTGGTGATGATGCTGTGATGGTGATGGTGGTGTGGTGATGATGCTGTGGTGGTGGTGAAGCTGTGTTGATGCTGTGATAGTGAGAATGCTGTTCTGGTAATGCTGTGGTGGTGATGGTGGGAATGCTGTGCTGGTGATACTGTGATAGTGGGGATGCTGTGATGGTAATGTTGTGGTGGTGGTGGTGGGAATGCTGTGCTGGCGATGCTTTGATAGTGGGGATGCTGTGATGGTGGTGAGAATGCTGTGATGGTGGGAATGTAGTGCTGGTGATGCTGTAATAGTGGGGATGCTGTGCTGGTGATATGATGCTGTGCTGGTGATATGATGCTGTGCTGGTGGACATGCTATAGTGATGATGCTCTGGTGGGGATGCTGTGCTGATGCTGTGATATTGGGAATTCTGTAATGGTGATATGCTGGGGATGCTGAGGTGATGCTGTGATGGGGATGGTGTGAGTGTGATGCTGTGGTGATATGGTAGTGATGCTGTGGTGATACGGTGATGCTGTGCTGATACGGTGATGCTGTGCTGATACGGTGATGCTGTGGTGGTGGTAGGGATGATGCTGTGATGGTAGTAATGCTGTAAAGGTAGTGTTGCTGTAATTGTGATTCAGTTTTTTATGGTAATGAGTCAATTTTATTTTTTCCATCATATTTACATTGTTTTCCAATATTTTATGAAGCAAAGTTAACAGCCGCCATCTTTGATGCCTCATCTTTGTTGATAGAAGTGTCATTATGGATAGTGTGAAGCAGTCATGAGTGAGTGGTGACAGGCTGTGCAGCTGTGGGTGGCTTGCAGCAGTCATGTGTGGTGACATATAGGCAGACTGTGCAGCTGTGGGTGTGGGCGGGCAGCGACCTCGTCTACGCCCACAGAACACACCACGGGCGGCCTACGCGACACCCACGACAACACTTCCTGGTCTGCTGTTCTTAGGCAATCTTTATATTGTATTAACACTTCAAGGAAGGGAAAGGTGCCTTGATGCTGGTGAATGGCTCTTGATCCAAGAAAATGGAGCTGCATTCCCCTTCCTTGGATCAGACCTGATCTCCAGGTGGTATATGGCCGGGTTTATCGCTAACCCTCAGTGGAGATGTCATGTTTGAGGGTGATGTGTAGTGTAAATATTAAGACTGGAGTTACCTAAGCTTTAATTCTGAGAGCTCTGGAGGAATTGTTGAGGTGGTCTGGACACATAGGAAGGAGAATAGGATGGCTAAGAGAGTATAAATGTGTGATGGAAGGAAGGAGTGGTAGGAGTCGTTCCAGGGAAGGGTTGGAGAGAGGAGGTAAAGGTGGTTTGCACATCCAATAGTCTTGAGTGGAGGCAAGTGGTTTTTCATGGCTTGACGTGCTGTTGGAGTGTGAGCAAGATAACATTTATGAAGAGATTCAGGAAAACCGGCTAACCAGACTTGAGTGTTCGTAGGAAGTACAATGCCTGCACTCTTAAGGATGGGTGAGGATTTTGCAATTCGGAGAAGATTAGATTTTGCCACCGAAGTGGCTAGTTTATTGTGTACCCCATATCCATCCTGTGGACGGTAGCGCAAGAGCATATGGATACACAAAAGGCACTAGGCTCCAAAGGGGTTAACAATTGTACATTTGGGTTTATATCTACATTTCATTTATCTGTTACAAGCAAATTTAGGAAATTTGCTTAGTACAATTGGTATCTTATTTCATGAATAAGATATCTTGACATGTCACATAGGTTATTATACTGTCTATCTCTATATTCCTCAATAAGTGCACAATTAAGCACATAGTGTTCAAGACAGTGACCATATGCCTGATCACATAATTTGCATTTAGTTTGATCATCATCTGTTAGTTAGTTAGTTCAGACTCTCAGGTAAGGACCCACTAGGGGCGAGGGGGAAGTGGGGACAGAAGAAGAATAGCCGGTGAGAGGAAGAGCTGAAGTAGAAGAGAAAGAGTCAGGACTAAACCCAACAGTCTAACTACTTATTATATCTGTGTGTCTCCCAAACTGTCAGAAGTACTTGTAGCCAAGCCTAAGCCTGGCCACTACAACATCAGTCAGTCTGTTCACATTGCAAGTTCGGAGAATTGTCTGGTAAAACAGCTATTTAATGAATGATGGTGACTGTTTTTTTTTTTTGGAGGATTACACAGGCCGTCTCGTAGCGGATATGAAAACTTGGCAACAGTTCAGTGCACGATTTTTGTAACCTTGTTACAAAAAACCCGCACTTAGGAAACTGAAAGTTATGAGGACTTTGCGGTCCGACTTGGACTGATATTAACAAATGACTTGTTAATGGTTCAAGTCTGACCGAAACGTCGTTATAAGTTTCAGTCTGCTAAGTGCAGGGTTTTTGTGTATTGTTCCAGCCAAGGTATTGTGAGTTTATCTTTTGTAACCTTGTGAATTAACATTGACATGTATAAGTAATCTGTCAACACTAACACAGAGAATAGTAGTTACAATATACTAGACTGTGACACACAGTTGTGTGTGTGTGTACTCACCTAACTCACCTAATTGTGGTTGCAGGGGTCGTGTGTGTGTGTGTGCACACACAAAAGAGGGACAAAAGAGAGTGCAAAAATTATAGGGGAATAAGTCTGTTGAGTATATCTGGTAAAGTGTATGGTAGAGTTATTATTAAAAGAATTGAGAGTAAGACGGAGAGTAGGATAGCAGATGAACAAGGAGGCTTTAGGAAGGGTAGGGGGTAGACCAAGTGTTTCCAGTGAAACATATAGGTGAGCAGTATTTAGATAAGGGTAAAGAGGTTTGTGTGGCATTACATAAGACAAAGGACCCAGGAAAATAGTCATGAAGATCGGGGAAGGGCAAAGAAGACCGCAGATAGAGTATAGGCTAAGTGGCCTATACTCTATCTCACTCTTGGAGTGAGTATAATACCGAGAACATCTCCTGAGGCGCAAATCAACCAGATAACTGCTGCAGCATATGAGCGCCTGGCAAACCTAAGAATAGTGTTCCGATACCTCAGTAAGGAATAGTTCAAGACTGTACACCGTGTACGTCAGGCCCATATTGGAGTATGCAGCACCAGTTTGGGACCCATACCTGGTTAAGCACGTCAAGAAATTAGAGAAAGTGCAAAGGTTTGCAACAAGACTAGTTCCAGACCTAAGGGTAATGTCGTACGAAGAAAGGTTAAAGGAAATTGGCCTGACGACACTGAAGAACAGGAGGGTTAGGGAAGACATGATAACGACATACAAAATACTACGAGGAATTGACAAGGTGGACAGACAGGATGTTCCAGAGATGGGACACAAACAAGGGGCGAGGTATGATAAAGCTCATGGAGCAGGGAGAGAGAGGACCTAGTAGCAGTCAGTGAAGAGGCGGGGCCAGAAGTTATGACTTGACCCCTGCAACCACAAATAGGTGAGTACACACACACACGTACGTACGTATATTTGGGTTATTGATCAAGGAAATTGGATCGACATTAATTACGTCCTAATCCCCATGTACTGTGTTGCTCTTATGGGTTTAGCGGCTCCCCATGAATATGATGTAAAGTATAACAGTAAGCTTGTAAGTTCAGTCTTTGTAGGGTGATGGGTGCCTTTATGCTGAAGGCTCCGGATCCAAGGAATAGGAGCTACCCTTCTCTTCATCGGATCAAGCCTGATCTCTTCCCATTCCACAGGTTCTGCATCACTTGCGGGTTTAGCGCTTCTTTATAAATTCAGTACTACTACTACTACTACTACTATTACTACTACTACTACTATTACTACTACTACTACTACTACTATTACTACTACTACTACTATTACTACTACTACTACTATTACTACTACTACTACTACTATTACTACTACTACTACTATTACTACTACTACTACTATTACTACTACTACTACTACTATTACTACTACTACTACTATTACTACTACTACTACTATTACTACTACTACTACTATTACTACTACTACTATTACTACTACTACTACTACTACTACTACTACTACTACTAATAATAATAATAATAATAATAATAATAATAATAATAATAATAATAATAATATTATTATTATTATTATTATTATTATTATTATTATTATTATTATTATTATTATTATTATTATTATTATTATTATTATTATTATTATTATTATTATTATTATTATTATTATTATTATTATT
The DNA here is from genome assembly GCA_009830355.1 of Cherax destructor. Taxonomy (NCBI): domain Eukaryota; kingdom Metazoa; phylum Arthropoda; class Malacostraca; order Decapoda; family Parastacidae; genus Cherax; species Cherax destructor. Next base: position 193,447 of record WNWK01000642.1, read on the forward strand.
ATTATTGCCAAAATAAGAAGAACACATATGTTGAAATTATGCATTTTTAAGTAAGTGTTTTTAATTGTGAACGCGTTTAGCGTTTTCCTCTGCGAATGTATTATTTTGCCATCCTAGAGCATTTTACAAAATGAACTAGTTTTATCATGCATCTTCAAGAACGTTTTAGCATGCACTTTTAAGAACGTTTTATCATGCACCTTTAAGAACGTTTTATCATGCACCTTCGAGAACGTTTTATCATGCACCTTTAAGAACGTTTTATCATGCACCTTCAAGAACGTTTTATCATGCACCTTTAAGAACGTTTTATCATGCACCTTCAAGAACGTTTTATCATGCACCTTTAAGAACGTTTTATCATGCACCTAGTCCTTCAAGAACGTTTTATCATGCACCTAGTCCTTCAAGAACGTTTTATCATGCACCTAGACCTTCAAGAACGTTTTATCATGCACCTAGTCCTTCAAGAACGTTTTATCATGCACCTAGACCTTCAAGAACGTTTTATCATGCACCTAGTCCTTCAAGAACGTTTTATCGTGCACCTAGTCCTTCAAGAACGTTTTATCGTGCACCTAGTCCTTCAAAAACGTTTTATCGTGCACCTAGTCCTTCAAGAACGTTTTATCGTGCACCTAGTCCTTCAAGAACGTTTTATCGTGCACCTAGTCCTTCAAGAACGTTTTATCGTGCACCTAGTCCTTCAAGAACGTTTTATCGTGCACCTAGTCCTTCAAGAACGTTTTATCGTGCACCTAGTCCTTCAAGAACGTTTTATCGTGCACCTAGTCCTTCAAGAACGTTTTATCGTGCACCTAGTCCTTCAAGAACGTTTTATCGTGCACCTAGTCCTTCAAGAACGTTTTTATCGTGCAACTAGTCCTTCAAGAACGTTTTATCGTGCACCTAGTCCTTCAAGAACGTTTTATCGTGCACCTAGTCCTTCAAGAACGTTTTATCGTGCACCTAGTCCTTCAAGAACGTTTTATCGTGCACCTAGTCCTTCAAGAACGTTTTATCGTGCACCTAGTCCTTCAAGAACGTTTTCTAACGTATCATGTTCACTAAGGCATTTTCAGGTTGTTTTCTGTTGGTGTCACTATCGCGCAAACTCACTATTTATTGTTAGCCAATAACTGTTTTTGTTCTCAGGTGAGCCTGACTCAACTAGTTAACCGGAAGTAATTTTAGGTGGGAGGGGTATGGAGCCCCAAGAGGCGTTTATTGCGTTGTTGTGGAAGCCGTAGTTTGGGTGTTGCCGGTGTCTTCCGATATTTACGAACACATACAAATACTTACAGGATTCATACATAGATAACAAAAAAAGGCACAATACCGTGACTGGAACAATACACTTGGACCATTTACAAAGTCGTACGTAAAGCTCCTCTCTTCTATGTGCGGGTTATTTGTGTATCCATACATAGCTTTAAGAAGAGGTACGACGGAGCTCTTGGAGTAGGAAGTGTGTGGACCTAGTAGCAACCAGTGAAAAGGCAAAACCAGGAGCTGCGAATAAAATTAAGATTTTGTTCGGGTTTTTAATCCCCGGAGGGTTAGCCATCCAGGATAACCCAAGAAAGTCAGTGCGTCATCGAGGACTGTCTTATTTCTATTGTGGTCCTTCAATCTTGTCCCCCAGGATGCCACCCACACCAGTCCACTAACACCCAGGTACCTACTTGCTTGGTAGGTGAAAGGAAACAGTAGGTGTAAGGAAACATGCCCAATATTGCCACCCGGCCGGCGATTGAACCACGGACACTCAGTGTGTGAGGTGAGAGGATTGCTTACCATTCCACGGGACACCATGCAACCACAATAGGTGAGTACATATACACAACACACATACCTACATACACATATGGCTGGGAAAAACTGTAGAAAGAGGAAAAAAAACGAGGAAGTGAGAACAGCCAGAAACTAATATGCAAGGGTGAGAAAAGAAGGTGAGCGGCAGTTTGAGGACATAAGCAAAGGAAAGTCTAATACGAAACTGCTTCACAGCCACATTAAAAGGAAGACGACGATATAAAAAAAAACACATGGTAATAAAACTGAAAAATAAGGAAATCTGACAGAAAGGACGAGGAAGCATTATGAGAGGGATTACCAATAGACTCCTGTGTCTCAAGTCTGCAGTGTACGCCTCCAGTACGACCTACGTGTGATTTCATTCAACCATCTATCCCCTGACGAACCCAACAGCACGAGGTCTAGTCACGGACCGGGTCGCAATGGCGTTGATCCCCAAAACTCTCCCCAGGTATACTCCATGTAAGCCTGTGAGGAGCTGAAAGATTTAAGGAGGTGTTCTCAGTAGAAACGGAAACAGCCACACTGGAAATAAGTCATTTTATCTGACTATTTTGGGGTTATGCAAGGTAATTGACACTATGTATGATATTTGTACTTATGTGTACCTGTACCTTAATAAACATAGCACCAGAGAGTCAGAAAGGGAACACTAACCGGTATTGGACATCATTACACAACACTGGGAAATGGTGACACAATTTGAGTAAGTTGGATACATCGCAGCAGTGGGACCTAACAAAGTGTGACCATGGATTCTACGAGGGAAAGCAGTAGCACTGTCTTAACTAGAGATCTGCAAAAAGCGAATATAAAAGTAGTCGCAATATTTAAGAAAACAAGACAAACGGGAGGCGTTAAATTACGGACCAACATCACTGACATGCTGCATAATTTACAAGGTGATGAAGATAATAAAAGAGAGTTGTGGCGCACTTGAAGAGCAACTGTTTCGTAAATAATAACCAACACAGACTTGTAGATGGCAAGACTGGTCTTACAAACCTGCTGGAGTTCTGACAAAGTAACAAAAGTAAGGCAGGAGAGAGAGAGAGAGAGAGAGATAGAGAGATAGAGAGAGAGAGAGAGAGAGAGAGAGAGAGAGAGAGGTGAACTGCATATTCTTGGACTACAAGAAGGCATTTTATATTGTAGCACATAGATAGGAATATGAGGGAATGTACAAGAGTGGATGAAAGAATACTTTATTAGAGACTAAGCGTAATTGAGACGAGATGTGAGAAAAGGTGAGTGTAATAAGTGGAGTTCCTCAAGGGTGAGTGTAATAAGTGGAGTTCCTCAAGGGTGAGTGTAATAAGTGGAGTTCCTCAAGGGTGAGTGTAATAAGTGGAGTTCCTCAAGGGTGAGTGTAATAAGTGGAGTTCCTCAAGGGTGAGTGTAATAAGTGGAGTCCTCAAGGGTGAGTGTAATAAGTGGAGTTCCTCAAGGGTGAGTGTAATAAGTGGAGTTCCTCAAGGGTGAGTGTAATAAGTGGAGTTCCTCAAGGGTGAGTGTAATAAGTGGAGTTCCTCAAGGGTGAGTGTAATAAGTGGAGTCCTCAAGGGTGAGTGTAATAAGTGGAGTCCTCAAGGGTGAGTGTAATAAGTGGAGTCCTCAAGGGTGAGTGTAATAAGTGGAGTTCCTCAAGGGTGAGTGTAATAAGTGGAGTTCCTCAAGGGTGAGTGTAATAAGTGGAGTTCCTCAAGGGTGAGTGTAATAAGTGGAGTTCCTCAAGGGTGAGTGTAATAAGTGGAGTTCCTCAAGGGTCGGCACTACTACCACAAGTATATACACTTTATGATAGACGTGAATGACATGCCTGATGAGACAGTCCCATGTATCCCTTTATGCAGATGATGTAAAATTAATGAAAATGGAAACGGATAAGGACAAAATAAGGCTATATAAATTGACCAGACAAACTGCAGGACTGCTCAGGTTTTTGGCTACAGGAATTCAACCTCAGCAAATGCAAGGCTGTGAAAATTATGGAAGAGGTTATAAGACCGGAAACTGAATACAGAGGCCAAAAATCTTAATGAAGATGAAAGACCTAAGGGTGAGCATAGTGTCGAACACATCGCCAGAGGCCTCATCAACTGAATAACCTCTGCAGCCAATACTCGTCTGACAAATCTAAGAGCAGCTTTCAGTAATATTAGAAACCATTCACCTGGATACCTGGAGAGGGTTTCGGGGGCCAACGCCCCCGCGGCTCGGTCTGATCAACCAGGCTGTTACTGCTGGCCGCACGTAAATCGACGTAAGAACCACAGCTCCGCTGATCAGGTACTGACTAGGTGCCTGTTCAGCGCCTTCTTGAAGACAGCCAGGGGTCTATTGGTAATCCCCCTTATGCATGCTGGGAGGCAGTTGAACAGTCTTGGGCCCCTGACATATGTTAATATCTTGGCATATGTTAATTAAGCCTGTCTTTGACTTTACAGCACTAGCATGTTAATAAATTGGAGAAAGTGTAGAGGTATGCAACGAGAGAAGTGTCAGAGCTAAGGGGAATGTGCTGTGAGGATAGGCTAAAGGAACTCAACCTGACGACAATAGAGTATAGAAGGCCCAAGGGAGACATGATAAGGACATACAAAATACTCGGCGGACTTGATAGGGTTGACAAGAATAGATTGTTCGTGTAGTGGGGAATAGGTACACCAGAGCAAAGTCGACAGTTAAAGACATAGATAAGTCACAGAGAGGTCAGGAAATATGTCGTCAGGCTTGGGGGTGATGAAGTAGAATGACCTTAATGAAGTAGTGGAGGCAGGCCCTATACATAGTTTTAAGAATAGGTATGACAGGATCCACGAGACTAGGAGTAAAGTTACAAGTAGCAAGAGACCGAGCCGGGAGCTGAGGATCAATCCCTGTAACCACAAATAGTTAAGTACAAATTAATGAGTACACACACCCACACATACACGCTTCTCTCTCTCTCACACACACATACACACAACAGGCCTAGTGTCTAATCGACATGTGCCTAAGACATAATGGTAACTAACTAACACACACAGTTGTGATGAATGTTGACACATGTGCATCTGTGTTGAACGTTGACGCATGCGTAGATATGCTGAAGGTTGACTTATGCGCTGTTAGCGTCTCATTTGTCTGTTTTTCAGGACGTGATCCCATTACATGTGACTATTGCGAAAGTGGTGGTGAGTAGGCATGATCTGTGTGTGTGTGTGTGTACTCACCTATATTTGGTTGCAGGGGTCGATTCATAGTTCTTGGCCCCGCCTTTTCGCTGATCACTACTAAGTCCACGCTTTCCTTGCTATAAGAACTTTATCGTACCTATCTTAAAGCTATGTATGGATCCTGCCCCCACTAAATCACTCTCAAGATTGCTCCACTTCCCGATAGTTCTAAGGCTGAAAAATACTTCCTAACATCCCTATGACTCATCTGAGTTAATTTCCGGTTTTGTCCCCTTGTTCCCGTGTCTTCTCTCTCTCTCTCACAACGCTGGTTTTCCACCTAGGTAGAGTGACCCATTAAATGAAGAAATGTTCACCACCATTCATTCAACCGCTGCCTTGCCTAAAGTGAGTTGACACCACAGTTCAGATGACCCTCCCAACTAGAACTCTCCACCCATCCTTCAGAGTACAGGCACTGTATTTCCACTACCACTCCTTCAGAGTGCAGACACTGTACTTCCCACCTCTAGGACTCAAGTCTACTTAACCGGGACTCGAGTCTACTTAACCTGTTCATTATGACTTGTGGGTCATACTGAATCCCGTCATAAATCTTACCATTAAAACCACTTGTTTACAGTCCGAACTAGCACGTTCACACAAGCCTGCTGGATGTTCATGCCACTTCCCTCCACTCCAGATTTATATGCCCTCATGGTCATCCTATTCTGCTCCATCCTTTTTAAATGCCCAAACCACCCATACCCTTCCTCCGTCCTCTGAATAATACTCTGGACAACGCATATTGTTTTCTAATCTCGACGCTCCGTATTTTCTGCATAACATTCACACTACACATTACTCTCAAATATGACGTCTCCGCCACCGCCAACCCTATCCTTGCTACTACGTTTAAGCCCCATGTCTCACGCATTACCACTTAAACGTGTGTGAGTGCACTCACCTAGTTGTAGTTTCAGGAGTAGAGTCACAGCTCCTGGCCCCGCCTCTTCACTGGTCGCTACTAGGTCCACTCTCCCTACTTCATGAGCTTTATCGTACCTGTGTGTGTGCCCTAATTAATGTCTGCATAAATAACTCATTACGATTGTAACCAGATATAAACATGTAAATAGGTCATTACCACTGTAACTTGTTCAGCTATCAATATTTTGTGGCCCAGTCCCTGGACTTATTATGTGCCACTGTAATGTTGAAGTACAGTCCCTGGACCCATTATGTGCCTCTATAATGTTGAGGTACAGTCCCTGGACCCATTGTGTGCCTCTGTAATCGTTTGACCACTACCCACAGGATGGGTATAAGGTGCATATTAAAGATTTTAAATGTACTCTCTTTTCTTTCTCATTTTCATTTCCTCTTCCTTTTCTTTCTCATTTTCATTTGCTCTTCGTTTTCTTCCTCACCTCCACATCACCTTCAGGTTCCTCGTCAGCGTCTCGTGTCAACGTCCTCATCGCTACTTGACGTCTCTCTTAAGTTTTCCCACGCTAGAGGAAATTTTCCCACGCTACTTCACTATCCAGCATATACTGTATATCAGTCTTGTGTTGTAGTGAGTCTTGTGTTGTAGTGAGTCTTGTGTTGTAGTGAGTCTTGTGTTGTAGTGAGTCTTACTGATTGTAGTCCCATGTTTACATCATTGTGAACAGAATTGGGCTACGGTATTCCAAAAGTAATTTTAGTATTGTAAATGGGATTGTATTTTCGTAAATTGGATTGTATCATTGTGAATGGTATTATAATGCTGTAACTGTGATTGAAGCATTGGTAAATGGGATTGTAGAGGGTTAAATAGCATGTATATGCTCATGGTGTGAGGTGCGATGCTTGGTGTTTCATGAAGAGTTTCTTTATTCAGACTTTCCCCAACCACGTTGATAGGATAGGTTAGGTTAGGTTAGGTTAAGTTAGGTTAGGTTTGGAAGAGGACAAGTGTTTCCTGACGCGAGTCTTAGTCATATGATGACCCACAGCTGGAGCTTTTGTTAGTTAAGTCTACACAATCCCGTGTACGAGGTGGAAAAGGCTTGGACTTGAGATTAAATCAAGTTGGGAAAAGACTCGATTTAATATCAAGATATTTAAGGTTGAATGTATAACGATATTGAGAGTATAGATGAAAGGAGACAAGTGCATCATACACTTAAGAATATGTGTATTGAATACGTTTTGCTGCTGGGACATTGATCACCACAAATAATACAAGAGAATGAGAGAACAGTGTGTATAGTGGAGACAGCAGGTCAGTGGTGCGCATCAGGTGAAGGCGTCAGGTCATCTAATAATCTTGTCACGTGGCAGCTGGGAATTTTCTTCCATCATTTAGAGAGACCAAGTTCAGGGATCGAACCGTCCAACAAAGATGTGAGAGTGATTTAGTGGGGGCAGGATCCATACATAGCTTTAAGATAGGTACGATAAAGTTCTTATATGTACTTGTATTCTTTCATCCATAAAGACGTTTATATCATTAAAATATATATTGAGGTTACAATAGATGATTTTACAATTTGTATGGTTACAAGGTGGTTACAGTTTTAGGAAACATTGTATTACGACGCATTGTTATACACAACACAAAATCAAGCAACACAAAGAGAACTTCAGATCTGACTGCATTCCAGTGTTGTACTTATTTATGTAAGATATTTAATTATCGTATTGATTGGTTAAAAAAAACAAGAAAACTGTTGAATGTAGATCACTGATTAAACAAAATACAAGAGTAAAATTACATGAACAATAGTGCTGATTGTGATCAATCAATATGTATAACAATTTGTGGAGAAATGAGAGAGAGAGAGACAGACAGACAGACACAGGCAGAGTCATGAAATTGTCATAGAAATATATACGGATGAAGGATGTATAGTTACATAAGATTCTGTTAGAACAGTGTGAAGATGTAGCCATCCCGCTGTATCAACAGCGTTTACCAGACATCAGCGTACCTACGTATTACTCAAGGGGTTATGAATGGCTACACGGTGTTACCTGCGTACCTACGTATTACTCAAGGGGGTATGAATGGCTACACGGTGTTACCTGCGTACCTACGTATTACTCAAGGGGGTATGAATGGCTACACGGTGTTACCTGCGTACCTACGTATTACTCAAGGGGGTATGAATGGCTACACGGTGTTACCTGCGTACCTACGTATTACTCAAGGGGTTATGAATGGCTACACGGTGTTACCTGCGTACCTACGTATTACTCAAGGGGGTATGAATGGCTACACGGTGTTACCTGCGTACCTACGTATTACTCAAGGGGTATGAATGGCTACACGGTGTTACCTGCGTACCTACGTATTACTCAAGGGGTATGAATGGCTACACGGTGTTACCTGCGTACCTACGTATTACTCAAGGGGGTATGAATGGCTACACGGTGTTACCTGCGTACCTACGTATTACTCAAGGGGTTATGAATGGCTACACGGTGTTACCTGCGTACCTACGTATTACTCAAAGGGGTATGAATGGCTACACGGTGTTACCTGCGTACCTACGTATTACTCAAGGGGATATGAATGGATACACGGTGTTACCTGCGTACCTACGTATTACTCAAGGGGGTAGGAATGGCTACACGGTGTTACCTGCGTACCTACGTATTACTCAAGGGGGTAGGAATGGCTACACGGTGTTACCTGCGTACCTACGTATTACTCAAGGGGGTAGGAATGGCTACACGGTGTTACCTGCGTACCTACGTATTACTCAAGGGGTTATGAATGTCTACACGGTGTTACCTGCGTACCTACGTATTACTCAAGGGGTTATGAATGGCTACACGGTGTTACCTGCGTACCTACGTATTACTCAAGGGGGTATGAATGGCTACACGGTGTTAACTGCGTACCTACGTATTACTCAAGGGGGTATGAATGGCTACACGGTGTTACCTGCGTACCTACGTATTACTCAAGGGATATGAATGGCTACACGGTGTTACCTGCGTACCTACGTATTACTCAAGGGGTAGGAATGGCTACACGGTGTTACCTGCGTACCTACGTATTACTCAAGGGGTATGAATGGCTACA